>SRMA01006539.1:0-12195 GCA_007224835.1 Danionella cerebrum
GAACACAGTAGAGACATGGGGGTTGCTTTATATTAGTCTAATTGGAAAGTAGATTACAACATGATGTCACTAACTCCTCCATAGCAACCAAATTGTTTACCATAGCAACTATATTGCCACATCTCTATCTTAGCTTATAAAAATGCTAGAGACTTGGGGGCTGGTAAGCTTCACCCATACTGACAGCTGGAACATTATATTATGTTAATGACACCTCCATAGCAACCAGACTGGTTACCATAGCAACCAATATGGCATGTCTCTATCTCAGCTTAGGAAAATCATAGAGAGATGGGGTTGCTGTATTTTACCCGTATAGATATGGGGAGCAATATATTAGGTCAGCGACCCCTCCTTAGCAACCAAACTGGTTACCATAGCAAACAATATGGCGCAGCTCTATCTCAGCTTTGGAAAGTCATAGAGACATGGGGGTTGATGTATTGACATGGGGAACAATGTGTTAGGTCACTGACCCCTCCATAGCAACCAGACTGGTTACCGTAGCAACCAATTTTGCATGTACCTATCTCAGCCCAGGAAAATCATAGAGACATGGGGGTTGCTGTAATTTACTCGTATTCATATGGGGAACAATATATTAGGTCAGCGACCCCTCCATAGCAACCACACTGTTACCATAGCAACCAATATGCCGTATCTCTATCTCAGCTTACGAAAGTCATAGAGACATGGGGGTTGGTGTGTTTTACTCGTGTTGACATGGGGAACAATATGTTAGGTCACTGACCCCTCCATAACAACCAGACTGGTTACCATAGCAACCAATTTTGCATGTACCTATCTCAGCTTATGAGAATCATAGAGACAGGGGGGTTGGATTATGTTATTGTTGCGGAATTGACAACATTTAAAAAAAAAGGTATTAACGGTACCAACGCAAGCCAACATCGAAGTTTGCGTGCAAACTTTAAAATCTAGTTATTATTCTTCTTCTTCTCTTTTCTTCTGACAAAAATTCTACGCACTACTCCTCCTAGCCCGTTCGAGCTACAACCACGAAACTTTCCACGGTCGTCCAGACTGTTCCCACTCGAGTTGCTATATCTCTTCGGACCGATTGGACCAGCGGTTTCCGGATAAATCGCGAATTTCGGCCCAAAAATCGCTCAAGTCATTCCCTATGGGAGACCTAGAGTGGTGATGTCATCGCCCACTCTAACTTTGAGCAAGCTCAGTCTTGTTGCTACTTGCACTGTTTTCTCAACTAAAAATTAACCTTTACACACACATTTTATACCTAAATGGTAGAGATTTTTGTCCTCTTTCAGTTGGTGTTGTTTTCATTTTTAAAAAACACACGGTTTTTACTCCAGGTGGCCTAAACCACAAGGAGTGCACTTAATTGCTCCATTCACCTCCATTCAAAAATTCTGGTGGACTCTGTTTAAAATCTCAATCGCAGGCTATTTTAACTCGCCATAAATCATTCACACTTTATCACAGCTTCACAAAATTTACACCATTCTCTTCCTTAAAATCTTGGGATTCTAACAGTAAAAGAAATATTTCAATACCTCTGTTCATTCTTTCGTAATGTTTATTTGTTTGAGGGTATGGATTTCTCTAAAATGAGCAGTTGCACAGAATCAAATGAAGGCTATTTGTAGCTCGCCATAATTTTATTATTTCTAATCACACCTTCACAAAAATTACAGCATTCTCTTCGTTAGGGTCTTCTGCTTCTTACAAAGAAAGAATCATTTCGATATGTCTTACGGTTCTTCTATAATCTTTATTTGTTTGAGGCATGGAAATCGGATTTTCTCCAGCAGATTTGCCATCGTTTGAAAATCTGACAGTTGAGTCAGCTGACTCGTTGGAAAATCTGGCAGTTGATAACTCCAGGTGCAAGCTGATTTCAAATAAGTAGGTCAAAGGTGTCTCATTGACTTTCAATGGCCCATTGAAATGAATGGAGCATGAACCCCATAGATCCTAATGTAAAAGAGCTTCTGTAATTGATTGACACTGGAAAGTCATACAAGCATTAAAGAAGCAAATCACTTATCCAGCCAATCATTGCTTGTGAATTAACATAAAATCATTAAGCCACACCCACTTTTGACATAACTTTCAATGTCAAATATCTTCTAAACGGAACACAGTAGAGACATGGGGGTTGCTTTATAATATTCTAAATGAAAAGTAGATTACAACCTGATGTCACTAACTCCTCCATAGCAACCAAATTGTTTACCATAGCAACTATATAGCCACATCTCTATCTTAGCTTAGGAAAAGGCTAGAGACTTGGGGGCTGGTAAGCTTCACCCATACTGACAGCTGAAACATATTATGTTAATGACACCTCCGTAGCAACCAGACTGGTTACCATAGCAACCAATATGGCATGTCTCTATCTCAGCTTAGGAAAATCATAGAGAGATGGGGGTTGCTGTATTTTACCCGTATAGATATGGGTAGCAATGTATTAGGTCAGCGACCCCTCCATAGCAACCAAACTGGTTACCATAGCAACCAATATGGCACAGCTCTATCTCAGCTCTGGAAAGTCATAGAGACATGGGGGTTGATGTATTGACATGGGGAACAATGCGTTAGGTCACTGACCCCTCCATAGCAACCAGACTGGTTACCATAGCAACCAATTTTGCATGTACCCATCTCAGCTCAGGAAAATCATAGAGACATGGGGGTTGCTGTAATTTACCCGTATTCATATAGGGAACAATATATTAGGTCAGCGACCCCTCCATAGCAACCACACTGTTACCATAGCAACTAATATGGCGTATCTCTATCTCAGCTTACGAAAGTCATAGAGACATGGGGGCTGGTGTATTTTACTCGTGTTGACATGGGGAACAATATGTTAGGTTACTGACCCCTCCATAGCAACCAGACTTGTTACCATAGCAACCAATATTGCATGTACCTATCTCAGCTTATGAGAATCATAGAGACATGGGGTTGGATTATGTTATTGTTGCGGAATTGACAACATTTAAAAAAAAAAGGTATTAACGGTACCAACGCAAGCCAACATCGAAGTTTGCGTGCAAACTTTAAAATCTAGTTATTATTCTTCTTCTTCTCTTTTCTCACAAAAAAATTTTCCAGTACTACTCCTCCTAGCCCGTTCGAGCTACAGCCACGAAACTTTCCACGGTCGTCCAAGCTGTTCCCACTCGAGTTGCTATATCTCATCGGACCGATTGGACCAGCGGTTTCCGTAAAAATCGCGAATTTCGGCCCAAAAATCGCTCAAGTCATTCCCTATGGGGGCCCTAGAGTGGTGATGTCATCGCTCACTCTAACTTCGAGCAAGCTCAGTCTTGTTGATACTTGCACTGTTTCCTCAACTAAAAAATAACCTTTACACACACATTTTATATCTAAATGGTAGAGATTTTTGTCCTCTTTCAGTTGGTGCTGCTTTCATTTTTAAAAAACACACGGTTTTTACTCCAGGTGGCCTAAACCACAAGGAGTGCCCTTAATTGCTCCATTCACCTCCATTCAACAATTCTGGTGGATTCTGTTTAAAATCTCAGTCGCAGGCTATTTTTAACTCGCCATAAATCATTCACACTTTATCACAGCTTCACAAAATTTACACCATTCTCTTCCTTAAAATCTTGGGATTCTAACAGTAAAAGAAATATTTCAATACCTCTGTTCATTCTTTCGCAATGTTTATTTGTTTGAGGGTATGGATTTCTCTAAAATGAGCAGTTGCACAGAATCAAATGAAGGCTATTTGTAGCTCGCCATAATTTTTTTATTTCTAATAAAAAAAAAAAAAAAATTACAGCATTCTCTTCGTTAGGGTCTTCTGCTTCTTACAAAAAAAGAATCATTTCGATATGTCTTACGGTTCTTCTATAATCTTTATTTGTTTGAGGCATGGAAATCGATTTTCTCCAGCAGATTTGCCATCGTTTGAAAATCTGACAGTTGAGTCAGCTGACTCGTTTGAAAATCTGGCAGTTGATAACCCCAGGTGCAAGCTGATTTCAAATAAGTAGGTCAAAGGTGTCTCATTGACTTTCAATGGCCCATTAAAATGAATGGAGCATGAATCCCATAGATCCTAATGTAAAAGAGCTTCTGTAATTGATTGACACTGAAAGTCATACAAGCATTAAGGAAGCAAATTACTTATCCAGCCCATCATTGCTTGTGAATTAACATAAATTAATTAAGCCACACCCACTTTTTGACATAACTCTCAATGTCAAATATCTTCTAAACGGAACACAGTAGAGACATGGGGGGGTTGCTTTATATTAGTCTAAATGGAAAGTAAATTACAACATGATGTCACTAACTCCTCCATAGCAACCAAATTGTTTACCATAGCAACTGTATAGCCACATCTCTATCTTAGCTTAGGAAAATGCTAGAGACTTGGGGCTGGTAAGCTTCACCCATACTGACAGCTGAAACATTATATTATGTTAATGACACCTCCATGGCAACCAGGCTGGTTACCATGGCAACCAATATGGTATGTCTCTATCTCAGCTTAGGAAAATCATAAAGAGATGGGGGTTGCTGTATTTTACCCGTATAGATATGGGGAGCAATATATTAGGTCAGCGACCTCTCCATAGCAAACAAACTGGTTACCATAGCAACCAATATGGCGCAGCTCTATCTCAGCTTTGGAAAGTCATACAGACATGGGGGTTGATGTATTGACATGGGGAACAATGTGTTAGGTCACTGACCCCTCCATAGCAACCAGACTGGTTACCATAGCAACCAATTTTGCATGTACCTATCTCGGCTCAGGAAAATCATAGAGACATGGGGGTTGCTGTAATTTACTCGTATTCATATAGGGAACAATATATTAGGTCAGCGACCCCTCCATAACAACCACACTGTTACCATAGCAACCAATATGGCGTATCTCTATCTCAGCTTACGAAAGTCATAGAGACATGGGGGTTGGTGTATTTTACTCGTGTTGACATGGGGAACAATATGTTAGGTCACTGACACCTCCATAGCAACCAGACTGGTTACCATAGCAACCAATATTGCATGTACCTATCTCAGCTTATGAGAATCATAGAGACATGGGGTTGGATTATGTTATTGTTGCGGAATTGACAACATTCTAAAAAATGGCTATTAACGGCACCAACGCAAGCCAACATCGAAGTTTGCGTGCAAACTTTAAAATCTAGTTCTTCTTCTTATTCTTCTTCTTCTCTTTTCTTCTGACAAAAATTCTTAACCCTACTCCTCCTAGCCCGTTCGAGCTACAGCCACGAAACTTTCAACACACCTCAAAACTGTTATGTAGTTTGTTGCTATATCTCGTCGGACCGATTCGACCAAAGGTTTCCGTAAAAATCGCGAATTTCGGCCCAAAAATCGCTCAAGTCATTCCCTATGGGAGCCCTAGAGTGGTGATGTCATCGCTCACTCTAACTTTGAGCAAGCTCAGTCTTGTTGATACTTACACTGTTTTCTCAACTAAAAATTAACCTTTACACACACATTTTATATCTAAATGGTAGAGATTTTTGTCCTCTTTCAGTTGGTGCTGTTTTCATTTTTAAAAAACACACGGTTTTTACTCCAGGTGGCCTAAACCACAAGGAGTGCACATAATTGCTCCATTCACCTCCATTCAAAAATTCTGGTGGATTCTGTTTAAAATCTCAATCGCAGGCTATTTTTAACTCGCCATAAATCATTCAAACTTTATCACAGCTTCACAAAATTTACACCATTCTCTTCCTTAAAATCTTGGGATTCTAACAGTATAAGAAATATTTCAATAACTCTGGTCATTCTTTCGTAATTCTTATTTGTTTGAGGGTATGGATTCCTCTGAAATGAGCAGTTGCACAGAATCAAATCAAGGCTATTTGTAGCTCGCCATAATTTTTTTATTTCTAATCACAACTTCACAAAATTACAGCATTCTCTTCGTTAGGGTCTTCTGCTTCTGACAAAGAAAGAATCATTTCGATATGTCTTCCGGCTCTTCTATAATCTTTATTTGTTTGAGGCATGGAAATCGGATTTTCTCCAGCAGATTTGCCATGGTTTAAAAAAACTGACAGTTGAGTCAGCTGACTCGTTTGAAAATCTGGCAGTTGATAACTCCAGGTGCAAGCTGATTTCAAATAAGTAGGTCAAAGGTGTCTCATTGACTTTCAATGGCCCATTGAAATGAATGGAGCATGAACCCCATAGATCCTAATGTAAAAGAGCTTCTGTAATTGATTGACACTGGAAAGTCATGCAAGCATTAAGGAAGCAAATTACTTATCCAGCCCATCATTGCTTGTGAATTAACATAAATTAATTAAGCCACACCCACTTTTTTTTGACAAATTTCAATGTCAAATATCTTCTAAACGGAACACAGTAGAGACATGGGGGTTGCTTTATATTATTCTAAATGAAAGGTAGATTACAACATGATGTCACTAACTCCTCCATAGCAACCAAATTGTTTACCATAGCAGCTATATAGCCACATCTCTATCTTAGCTTAGGAAAATGCTAGAGACTTGGGGGCTGGTAAGCTTCATCCATACTGACAGCTGAAACATATTATGTTAATGACACCTCCATAGCAACCAGACTGGTTACCATAGCAACCAATATGGCATGTCTCTATCTCAGCTTAGGAAAATCATAGAGAGATGGGGGTTGCTGTATTTTACCCGTATAGATATGGGGAGCAATATATTAGGTCAGCGACCCCTCCATAGCAACCAAACTGGTTACCATAGCAACCAATATGGCGCAGCTCTATCTCAGCTTTGGAAAGTCATAGAGACATGGGGGTTGATGTATTGACATGGGGAACATGGTGTTAGGTCACTGACCCCTCCATAGCAACCAGACTGGTTACCATAGCAACCAATTTTGCATGTACCTATCTCAGCTCAGGAAAATCATAGAGACATGGGGGTTGCTGTAATTTACTCGTATTCATATAGGGAACAATATATTAGGTCAGCGACCCCTCCATAGCAACCACACTGTTACCATAGCAACCAATATGGCGTATCTCTATCTCAGCTTACGAAAGTCATAGAGACATGGGGGTTGGTGTATTTTACTCGTGTTGACATGGGGAACAATATGTTAGGTCACTGACCCCTCCGTAGCAACCAGACTGGTTACCATAGCAACCAATTTTGCATGTACCTATCTCAGCTTATGAGAATCATAGAGACATGGGGGTTGGATTATGTTATTGTTGCGGAATTGACAACATTTAAAAAAATAGGTATTAACGGTACCAACGCAAGCCAACATCGAAGTTTGCGTGCAAACTTTAAAATCTAGTTCTTCTTCTTCTTCTTCTTCTTCTCTTTTCCTACGTCAAAATTTTACGACGCTTCTCCTCCTAGCCCGTTCGAGCTACAGCCACGAAACTTTCCACGGTCGTCAAAGCTGTTCCCACTCGAGTTGCTATGTCTTTTCGAACCGATTTGACCAGCGGTTTCCGTAAAAATCGCGAATTTCGGCCCAAAAATCGCCCAAGCCATTCCCTATGGGAGCCCTAGAGTGGTGATGTCATCGCCCACTCTAACTTTGAGCAAGCTCAATCTTGTTGCTACTTGCACTGTTTTCTCAACTAAAAATTAACCTTTACACACACATTTTATACCTAAATGGTAGAGATTTTTTGTCCTCTTTCAGTTGGTGCTGTTTTCATTTTTAAAAAACACACTGGTTTTACTCCAGGTGGCCTAAACGACAAGGAGTGCACATAATTGCTCCATTCACCTCCATTCAAAAATTCTGGTGGATTCTGTTCAAAATCTCAATCGCAGGCTATTTATAACTCGCCATAAATCATTCTAACTTTATCACAGCTTCACAAAACTTACACCATTTTCTTCCTTAAAATCTTGTGATTCTAACAGTAAAGGAAATATTTTTATGTGTCTTGTCCTTCTTTCGTAATCCTTATTTGTTTGGAGGTATGGATTTCTCAGAAATGAGCAGTTGCACAGAATCAAATGAAGGCTTTTTCTAGCTCGCCATAATTTTTTTTATTTCTAATCAAACCTTCACAAAATTTACAGCATTCTCTTAGTTAGGGTCTTCTGCTTCTGACAAAGAAAGAATCATTTGGATATGTCTTACGGTTCTTCTATAATCTTTATTTGTTTGAGGCATGAAAATTGGATTTTCTCCAGCAGATTTGCCATCGTTTGAAAATCTGACAGTTAAGTCAGCTGACTCGTTTGAAAATCTGGCAGTTGATAACTCCAGGTGCAAGCTGATTTCAAATAAGTAGGTCAAAGGTGTCTCATTGACTTTCAATGGCCCATTGAAATGAATGGAGCATGAACCCCATAGATCCTAATGTAAAGAGCTTCTGTAATTGATTGACACTGGAAAGTCATACAAGCATTAAGGAAGCAAATCACTTATCCAGCCAATCATTCCTTGTGATTTAACATAAAATAATTAAGCCACACCCACTTTTTTTTACAAAACTATCGATGTCAAATATCTTCTGAACGGAACACAGTAGAGACATGGGGGTTGCTTTATATTATTCTAAATGGAAAGTAGATTACAACATGATGTCAATCACTCCTCCATAGCAACCAGACTGGTTACCATAGCAACCAATATGGCATGTCTATCTCAGCTTAGGAAAATCATAGAGATGGGGGTTGCTGTATTTTACCCGTATAGATATGGGGAGCAATATATTAGGTCAGCGACCTCTACATAGCAACCAAACTGGTTACCATAGCAACCAATATGGCGCAGCTCTATCTCAGCTTTGGAAAGTCATATAGACATGGGGGTTGATGTATTGACATGGGGAACAATGTGTTAGGTCACTGACCCCTCAATAGCAACCAGACTGGTTACCATAGCAACCAATTTTGCATGTACCTATCTCAGCTCAGGAAAATCATAGAGACATGGGGGTTGCTGTAATTTACTCGTATGCATATGGGGAACAATATATTAGGTCAGCGACCCCTCCATAGCAACCACACTGTTACCATAGCAGCCAATATGGCGTATCTCTATCTCAGCTTACGAAAGTCATAGAGACATGGGGGTTGGTGTATTTTACTCGTGTTGACATGGGGAACAATATGTTAGGTCACTGACCCCTCCATAACAACCAGACTGGTTACCATAGCAGCCAATTTTGCATGTACCTATCTCAGCTTATGAGAATCATAGAGACATGAGAGTTGGATTATGTTATTGTTGCGGAATTGACAACATTTAAAAAAAGGTATTAACGGTACCAACGCAAGCCAACATCGAAGTTTGCGTGCAAACTTTAAAATTTAGTTATTATTCTTCTCTTTTCCTACGTCAAAATTTTGCAACGCTTCTCCTCCTAGCCCGTTCGAGCTACAGCCACGAAACTTTCCACGGTCGTCCAGACTGTTCCCACTTGAGTTGCTATATCTCTTCGGACCGATTGGACCAGCGGTTTCCGTATAAATCGCGAATTTCGGCCCAGAAATCGCTCAAGTCATTCCCTATGGGAGACCTAGAGTGGTGATGTCATCGCCCACTCTAACTTTGAACAAGCTCAGTCTTGTTGCTACTTGCACTGTTTTCTCAACTAAAAATTAACCTTTACACACATTTTATATCTAAATGGTAGAGATTTTTGTCCTCTTTCAGTTGGTGCTGTTTTCATTTTAAAAAAACACACGGTTTTTACTCCAGGTGGCCTAAACCACAACGAGTGCACATAATTGCTCCATTCACCTCCATTCAAAAATTCTGGTGGACTCTGTTTAAAATCTTAATCGCAGGCTATTTTTAACTCGCCATAAATCATTCACACTTTATCACAGCTTCACAAAATTTACACCATTCTCTTCCGTAGAATCTTGGGATTCTAACAGTAAAAGAAATATTTCAATACCTCTGTTCATTCTTTCGTAATGTTTATTTGTTTGAGGGTATGGATTTCTCTAAAATGAGCAGTTGCACAGAATCAAATGAAGGCTATTTGTAGCTCGCCATAATTTTTTTATTTCTAATCACACATAAAAAAAAATTACAGCATTCTCTTCGTTAGGGTCTTCTGCTTCTTACAAAGAAAGAATCATTTCGATATGTCTTACGGTTCTTCTATAATCTTTATTTGTTTGAGGCATGGAAATCGGATTTTCTCCAGCAGATTTGCCATCGTTTGAAAATCTGACAGTTGAGTCAGCTGACTCGTTTGAAAATCTGGCAGTTGATAACTCCAGGTGCAAGCTGATTTCAAATAAGTAGGTCAAAGGTGTCTCATTGACTTTCAATGGCCCATTGAAATGAATGGAGCATGAATCCCATAGATCCTGTTGTAAAAGAGCTTCTGTAATTGATTGACACTGGAAAGTCATACAAGCATTAAGGAAGCAAATTACTTATCCAGCCCATCATTGCTTGTGAATTAACATAAATTAATTAAGCCACACCCACTTTTTGACATAACTTTCAATGTCAAATATCTTCTAAACGGAACACAGTAGAGACATGGGGGTTGCTTTATATTCTAAATGAAAAGTAGATTACAACATGATGTCACTAACTCCTCCATAGCAACCAAATTGTTTACCATAGCAACTGTATAGCCACATCTCTATCTTAGCTTAGAAAAATGCTAGAGACTTGGGGGCTGGTAAGCTTCACCCATACTGACAGCTGAAACATATTATGTTAATGACACCTCCATAGCAACCAGACTGGTTACCATAGCAACCAATATGGCATGTCTCTATCTCAGCTTAGGAAAATCATAGAGAGATGGGGGTTGCTGTATTTTACCCGTATAGATATGGGAGCAATATATTAGGTCAGCGACCCCTCCATAGCAACCAAACTGGTTACCATAGCAACCAATATGGGGCAGCTCTATCTCAGCTTTGGAAAGTCATAGAGACATGGGGGTTGATGTATTGACATGGGGAACAATGTGTTGGGTCACTGACCCCTCCATAGCAACCAGACTGGTTACCATAGCAACAAATTTTGCATGTACCTATCTCAGCTCAGGAAAATCATAGAGACATGGGGGTTGCTGTAATTTACTCGTATTCATATGGGGAACAATATATTAGGTCAGCGACCCCTCCATAGCAACCACACTGTTACCATAGCGACCAATATGGCGTATCTCTATCTCAGCTTACGAAAGTCATAGAGACATGGGGGTTGGTGTATTTTTCTCTTGTTGACATGAGGAACAATATGTTAGGTCACTTACCCCTCCATAGCAACCATACTGGTTACCATAGCAACCAATTTTGCATGTAACTATCTCAGCTTATTAGAATCATAGAGACATGGGGGTTGGATTATGTTATTGTTGCGGAATTGACAACATTTAAAAAAAAAAGGTATTAGCGGTACCAACGCAAGCCAACATCGAAGTTTGCGTGCAAACTTTAAAATCTAGTTAGTGTGAATGCAGAGGCATTCACACTATTGTTATCCTACGTATTTATTATTATTCTTATTCCCCCCTTTTGGTTGGAGCCTACTCCTTCCGCATACTTTGCTCTAGAAACACCATTCAAACGTCAAAACGTTCAGCTTTTTTGCTTTAGGTTGCTTGTATTCAGCTTTTTGATATCTTTTATACTTTTTATAAAATTTAACTTTATTTAAAATATTTTTTCCCATTGAAATGAATGGGGAGACTCTTCGAATCTCTTTAAATCTTCAGCTTTTTTTCAACCTTCATAACTTCAGCATACTTTCAGCTAGAGCAATCATTCAAATTTTAAACAATTCAACACATTTTCAGCTTTTAAAAGCTCTTTTCAGCTTTACATATCTTTTACAGATTTTTATAAATCACAGTTTAAGTTTGATGAAGAATTAGGATTTTGACCTAATTCTGCTCCACTCTAACTTCCACTCTAATTTTTCACATCTCAAACTTCTTGATATATTCCTCTCTCCTAAACTAAACTTTACCCTTTACGGACAAATTTTATATTAAAGTAGTAGAGAAATTTGTCCTCTTTTTGAAAATGCAGTTGTTAATTTGATATGACCTACGGGTTTTAAACTAGGAGGGCTAAACCTTAACGAGGGAAGCAAATTGCTCCATTGAGATCAATGCATTTCACCCGGAAAATAATGCTTGAATGTTTGAAATTAAGGCATTTTCTAACTCGCCATAACTAATAGAATTTTCCACATATCTAAAAAAAATGTACACCATAATCTTCATTC
>SRMA01006551.1:0-19043 GCA_007224835.1 Danionella cerebrum
AAAAATCATAGGTCATATGAAAGAAACAACTGCATCTTTGGAAAGAGGACAAATTTCTCTACCACTTTAATATAAAATTTGTCCATAAAGGGTAACATTTAGTTTAGGAGAGAGGAATAAATGAAGAAGTTTGAGATGTGAAAAATTAGAGTGTAAGCTAGAGTGGAGCAGAATTAGGTAAAAATCCAAATTCTTTATTAAACTTAAACTGCGATTTATTAAAATCTGTAAAAGATATGTAAAAGCTGAAAAGAGCTTTTAAAAGCTGAAAATGTGTTGAATTGTTTAAAATTTGAATGATTGCTCTAGCTGAAAGTATGCTGAAGTTATGAAGTTTGAAAAAAAGCTGAAGATTTAAAGAGATTTGAAGAGTCTCCCCATTCATTTCAATGGGAAAAATATTTTAAATAAAGTTAAATTTTATAAAAAGTATAAAAGATATCAAAAAGCTGTATACGAGCAACATAGAGCAAAAAAAGCTGAACGTTTTGATGTTTGAATGGTGTTTCTAGGGCAAAGTATGCTGAAGTAGTAGGCTCCGGAAAAAGGGGGGGGAATAAGAATAATAACTAGAAAATGCATTTCCTAGCGGAAAATGCGTGTGAATGCAGAGAGCTGAAAGAGAATGCTTAAAATTACTGAATTCCTTGGCTGAATGGTGAAACATTAGAAAGTTAAAAGTGTCAAAAGTTGAAAGTTGAAGCTGAAAGGTGAAACATTGTAAAGTTGAAAATATCAAAAGTTGAAAGTGGAGGCTGAAAGGTGAAACATTTTAAAGTTGAAAACGTATAAAGTTGAAAGGTGAAGCTGAAACATTGTAAAGTAGAAATATGTAAAGTTGAAAGTGGAAGCTGAAAGGTAAAACATTAGACAGTTAAAATTGTCAAATTTGAAAGTGTAAGCTGAAAGTTGAAACATAAAAATAAATGTGACACATTGTAAAGTTGAAAATGTCAATCAATTGGGTTGCTATGGTAATAAGTATGGTTGTTATGGAGGGGTCACAGACATAATATATTGTTATCTGTGTGACTACGAGTAAATTAAACCTACCCCATGTCTCTAGCATTTCGCTAAGCTGAGTTAGAGAAATGCCAATTGGGTTGTTATGGTAACACGTCTGGTTGCTATGGAGGGGTCACTAACATCATATAACATTCCTTGAGTGACTACAGGTAAATTACACCAACCCCTGTGTCTCTAGCATTTTCCTAAGCTGAGATAGAGATATGCCAATTTGGTTGCTATGGTAACCATATGGTTGCTATGGATGGTTTAGTTACCTCGGTGATTGTTACGGGGGTCATAATTATTGAAACAAACTCACCCCCATGTCTCTAGCACTTTCCTAAGCTGAGGGAGAGATGTCAATTTGGTTGCTATGGTAACCAGTATGGTTGCTATGGAGGGGTCAGTGACATTATATAATGTTCCCTGTGTGACTACAAGTCATTTAGACCAACTCCCGTGTCTCCCTCATTTTCCTAAGCTGAGATAGAGATGTGTCAATTTGGTTACTATGGTAACCAGTATGGTTGCTATGGAGGGGTCAGTGACATTATATAATGTTCCCTGTGTGACTACAAGTCATTTAGACCCACTCCCGTGTCTCTAGCATTTTCCTAAGCTGAGATAGAGATGTGTCAATTTGGTTGCTATGGTAACCAGTATGGTTAGTATGGAGGGGTCAGTGACATTATATAATGTTCCCTGTGTTACCACAAGTCATTTAGACCAACTCCCGTGTCTCCCTCATTTTCCTAAGCTGAGATAGAGATGTGTCAATTTGGTTGCTATGGCAACCAGTATGGTTGCTATGGAGGGGTCAGTGACATTATATAATGTTCCCTGTGTGACTACAAGTCATTTAGACCAACTCCCGTGTCTCTCTCATTTTCCTAAGCCGAGATAGAGATGTGTCAATTTGGTTGCTATGGTAACCAGTATGGTTGCTATGGAGGGGTAAGTGACATTATATAATGTTCCCTGTGTGACTAAAAGTCATTTAGACCAACTCCCGCGTCTCTCTCATTTTACTAAGCCGAGATAGAGATGTGTCAATTTGGTTGCTATGGTAACCAGAATGGTTGCTATGGAGGGGTATATGACATTATATAATGTTCCCTTTCTGACTACAAGTCATTTAGACCAACTCCCATGTCTCTCTCATTTTCCTAAGCTGAGATAGAGATGTGTCAATTTGGTTGCTATGGTAACCAGTATGGTTGCTATGGAGGGGTCAGTGACATTATATAATGTTCCCTGTGTTACCACAAGTCATTTAGACCAACTCCCGTGTCTCTCTCATTTTCCTAAGCTGAGATAGAGATGTGTCAATTTGGTTGCTATGGTAACCAGTATGGTTGCTATGGAGGGGTCCGTGACATTATATTATGTTCCCTGTGTTACCACAAGTCATTTAGACCAACTCCCGTGTATCTAGCATTTTCCTAGGCTGAGATAAAGATTATCCGGTTTGGTTGCTATGTTAAATAATCTGGTTGCTATGGATGAGTTAGTGACATCATGTTGTAATCTACATTCAACCTAGATCAATATAAAACAACTCCCATGTTTCTACGATGTTCCACTTAGAAGATATTTGACATTCAAAAATGATGTTGAAAAGTGGGCGTGGCTTGATGAATTAATGTTAAATTATAAGCAATGATTGGCTGGATTAGTTATATGCATCCTTAATGTTGCTATGAATCTCCATTGTGAACCAATTACAAAAGCTCTTTTACAATTGGATCATATGGGAATCATTTGCCCCATTGAAATGAATGGCAGCAATGCATCTCTATGATTGTTAAAACTGGGCGTGGCTTGATGAATTTATGTTAAATCATAAGCAATGATTGGCTGGATTAGTTATATGTATCCTTAATGTTGCTTTGAATCTCCATTATGAACCAATTACAAAAGCTCTTTTACAATTGGATCATATGGGAATCAATTGCCCCATTGAAATGAATGGCAGCAATGCATCTTTATGGCCCATTGTGAGTCTATGAGAAGGCTAAGCCAATCAAATTTCGTTATTCAAATTAGTTGATTAACAGCTGCCTCCAACTGCCACTTTTCGAATCGAGGAGACTTTTCTCAGATTTTGACCATGCCTCAAACAAATATACATTACAGAAGAACCGTAAGACATATCGAGATGATTCTTTCTTTGTGAGAAGCAGAAGGCCTCAATGAAGATTATGGTGCAAAAAATTTTAAGATATGTGGAAAATTCTATTAGTTATGGCGAGTTAGAAAAAGCCTAAATTTAAAACTTTCAAGCATTATTTTCTGGGTGAAATGCATTGATCTTAATGGAGCAATTTGCTTCCCTCGTTAAGGTTTAGCCCTCCTAGTTTAAAAACCGTAGGTCATATGAAAAAAACAACTGCATCTTTGGAAAGAGGACAAATTTCTCTACTACTTTAATATAAATTTTATGCATAAAGGGTAAAGTTTACTTTAGGAGAGAGGAATAAATGAAGAAGTTTGAGATGTGAAAAATTAGAGTGGAAGCTAGAGTGGAGCAGAATTAGGTCAAAATCCAAATTCTTCATTAAACTTTAAACTGTGATTATTAAAAATCTGTAAAAGATATGAAAAAGCTGAAAACATTTTTTAAAAGCTGAAAATGTGTTGAATTGTTTAAAATTTGAATGATTGCTCTAGCTGAAAGTATGCTGAAGAAAAAAAAAAAAAAAAAAAGCTGAAGATTGAAAGAGATTTGAAGTGTTTCCCATTCATTTCAATGGGAAAAATATTTTAAATAAAGTTAAATTTTATAAAAAGTATAAAAGATATTAAAAAGCTTTATACAAGCAACATAGAGCAAAAAAAGCTGTACGTTTTGACGTTTGAATGGTGTTTCTAGGGCAAAGTATGCTGAAGTAGTAGGCTCCGGAAAAAGGGGGGGGAATAAGAATAATAACTAGAAAGTGCATTTCCTAGCGGAAAATGCGTGTGAATGCAGAGAGCTGAAAGAGAATGCTTAAAATTGCTGAATTCCTTGGCTGAACGGTGAAACATTAGAAAGTTAAAAGTGTCAAAAGTTGAAAGTTGAAGCTAAAATGTGAAACACTGTAATTTGAAAAGTGTCAAAATTTGAAAGCTGAAGCTGAAACATTGTAAAGTTGAAATATGTGAAGTTGAAAGTGGAAGCTGAATGTTAAAATATTAGAAAGTTGAAAGTGGCAAAAGTTGAAAGTGGAAGCTGAAAGGTGAAACATTGTAAAGTTGAAAATATCAAAAGTTAAAAGTGGAGGCTGAAAGGTGAAACATTCTAAAGTTGAAAACGTATAAAGTTTAAAGTTGAAGCATTGTAAAGTTTAAAGTGTTAAAAATAGAAAGTGGAAGCTGAAGGTGAAACTTTTGAAAGTTGAAAGTGTCAAAAGCTGAAAGTGGAAGCTGAAAGGTATAATATGAGTAAGTTGAAATTCTGTCTAGCATTTTCCTAACCTAAGATAAAGATATGGCAATTGCGTTGCTGTGGTAAAAAGTCTGGTCGCTCTGGACAGGCCATTTACATAATAGATTGTTCCCAGTGTCACTATGAGTGAAACAAAACAACCCCCATGTCTCTCGCATTTTCCTAAGCTGAGATAGAGATGTCAATTTAGTTGCCATGGTAACCAGTATGGTTGCTATGGAGGGGTCAGTGACATTATATAATGTTTCCTGTGTGACTTCAAGTCATTTAGACCCACTCCTGTGTCTCTCTCATTTTCCTAAGCTGAGATAGAGATGTGTCAATTTGGTTGCTATGGTAACCAGTATGGTTGCTATGGAGGGGACAGTGACATTATATAATGTTCCCTGTGTGACTACAAGTCATTTAGACCAACTCCAGTGTCTCTAGCATTTTCCTAAGCTGAGATAGAGATGTGTCAATTTGGTTGCTACGGTAACCAGTATGGTTGCTATGGAGGGGTCAGTGACATTATATAATGTTCCCTGTGTGACTGCAAGTCATTTAGACCAACTCCCGTGTCTCTCTCATTTTCCTAAGCTGAGATAGAGATGTGTCAATTTGGTTGCTATGGTAACCAGTATGGTTGCCATGGAGGCGTAAGTGACATTATATAATGTTCCCTGTGTGACTACAAGTCATTTAGACCAACTCCCGTGTCTCTCTCATTTTCCTAAACTGAGATAGAGATGTGTCAATTTGTTGCTATGGTAACCAGTATGGTTGCTATGTAGGGGTCAGTGATATTATATAATGTTCCCTGTGTGACTACAAGTCATTTAGACCAACTCCTGTGTCTCTCTCATTTTCCTAAACTGAGATAGATATGTGTCAATTTGGTTGCTATGGTAAACCAGTATGGTTGCTATGGAGGGGTCAGTGACATTATATGATGTTCCCTGTGTGACTACAAGTCAATTAGACCAACTCCTGTGTCTCTAGCATTTTCCAAAGCTGAGATAGAGATGTGTCAATTAGGTTGCTATGGTAACCAGTGTTGTTGCTATGGAGGGGTCATTGACATTATGTAAAGTTCCCTGTGTGACTATAAGTCAATTAGACCAACTCCTGTGTCTCTAGCATTTTCCTGGGCCGAGATAGAGACATGTCAATTGGGTTGCTATGGAAATTATTCTGGTTGCTATGGATGATTTGGTGACACCATGTTGTAATCTACATTCAACTTAGATCAATATAAAACAACTCCCATGTTTTTACGATGTTCCACTTAGAAGATATTTGACATTCAAAAACGATGTTGAAAAGTGGGCGTGGCTTGGTGAATTTATGTTAAATCATAAGCAATGATTGGCTGGATTAGTTATATGGATCCTTAATGTTGCTTTGAATCTCCATTGTGAACCACTTACAAAAGCACTTTTACAAAAGGATCATATGGGAATCAATTTCCCCATTGAAATGAATGGCAGCAATGCATCTCTATGGCCCATTGTGAGTCTATGGGAAGGCTAAGCCAATCAAATTTTGGTATTTAAATTAGTTACTGTAATTAGTCAGCTGCCTCCAACTGCCACTTTTCGAATCGAGGAGACATTTCTCAGATTTTGACCATGCCTCAAACAAATAAGCATTACAGAAGAACCGTATAACATATCGAGATGATTCTTTCTTTGTGAGAAGCAGAAGGCCTGAATGAAGATTATGGTGTAAATTTTTTTAGATATGTGGAAAATTCTATTAGTTATGGCGAGTTAGAAAATGCCTTAATTTCAAACATTCAAGCATTATTTTCTGGGTGAAATGCATTGATCTCAATGGAGCAATTTGCTTCCCTCGTTAAGGTTTAGCCCTCCTAGTTTAAAAACCGTAGGTCATATCAAATTAACAACTGCATTTTCAAAAAGAGGACAAATTTCTCTACTACTTTAATATAAAATTTGTCCATAAAGGGTAAAGTTTAGTTTAGGAGAGAGGAATAGATTAACAAGTTTGAGATGTAAAAAATTAGAGTGGAAGCTAGAGTGGAGCAGAATTAGGTCAAAATCCCAATTCTTCATTAAACTTAAACTGTGATTTATAAAAATCTGTAAAAGATATGAAAAAGCTGAAAACATATTTTAAAAGCTGAAAATGTGTTGAATCGTTTAAAATTTGAATGATTGCTCTAGCTGAAAGTATGCTGAAGTTATGAAGGTTGAAAAAAAGCTGAAGATTTAAAGAGATTTGAAGAGTCTCCCCATTCATTTCAATGGGAAAAAATATTTTAAATAAAGTTAAATTTTATAAAAAGTATAAAAGATATCAAAAAGCTGAATACAAGCAACCTAAAGCAAAAAAAGCTGAACGTTTTGACGTTTGAATGGTGTTTCTAGAGCAAAGTATGCGGAAGGAGTAGGCTCCAACAAAAAGGGGGGAATAAGAATAATAATAAATACGTAGGATAACAATAGTGTGAATGCCTCTGCATTCACACTAATAACTAGAAAGTGCATTTCCTAGCGGAAAATGCGTGTGAATGCAGAGAGCTGAAAAGGGAATGCTCAAATTGCTGAATCCTTGGCTGAAGAGTGAAACATTAGAAAGTTTCAAAAGCTGAAGCTGAAACATTGTAAATTTGAAATATGTAAAGTTGAAAGTGGATGCTGAAGGGTGAAAAATTAGAATGTAGAAAGTGTTAAAAATTAAAAGTGGGAGCTCAAAGGTAAAACATCAGAAAGTTAAAGTGTCAAAAGCTGAAATTTCAAGCTAAAAGGTAAAACATTATAAAGTTGAAAATGTCAAAAGTTGAAAGCTTAAGCTGAAACATTGTAAAGATGAAATATGTAAAGTTGAAAGTGGAAGCTGAATGTTAAAATATTAGAAAGTTGAAAGTGTCAAAAGTTGAAAGTGGAAGCTGAAAGGTGAAAAATTGTAAAGTTGAAAATATCAAAAGTTGAAAGTGGAGGCTGAAATGTGAAACATTCTAAAGTTGAAAACGTATAAAGTTGAAAGGTGAAGCATTGTAAAGTTGAAAGTGTCAAAAATAGAAAGTGGAAGCTGAAGGTGAAACTTTTGAAAGTTTAAAGTGTCAAAAGTTTAAAGTGGAAGCTGAAAGGTATAATATAAGTAAGTTGAAATTCTGTCTAGCATTTTCCTAACCTAAGATAAAGATATGGCAATTGCGTTGCTGTGGTAAAAAGTCTGGTCGCTCTGGACAGGTCATTTACATAATAGATTGTTCCCAGTGTCACTATGAGTGAAACAAAACAACCCCCATGTCTCTAGCATTTTCCAAAGCTGATATAGGGATATGCCAATTTGGTTGCTATGGTAACCAGTATGGTTGCTATGGAGGGGTCAGTGACATTATATAATGTTCCCTGTGTGACTACAAGTCATTTAGAACATCTCCCTTGTCTCTCTCATTTTCCTAAGCTGAGATAGAGATGTGTCAATTTGGTTGCTATGGTAACCAGTATGGTTGCTATGGAGAGGTCAGTGACTTTATATAATGTTCCCTGTGTGACTACAAGTCATTTAGACCAACTCCCGTGTCTCTCTCATTTTCCTAAGCTGAGATAGAGATGTGTCAATTTGGTTGCTATGGTAACCAGTATGGTTGCTATGGAGGGGTCAGTGACATTATATAATGTTCCCTGTGTGACTACAAGTCATTCAGACCAACTCCTGTGTCTCTCTCATTTTCCTAAGCTGAGATAGAGATGTGTCAATTTGGTTGCTATGGTAACCAGTACGGTTGCTATGGAGGGGTCAGTGACATATAATGTTCCCTATGTGACTACAAGTCATTTAGACCAACTCCCGTGTCTCCCTCATTTTCCTAAGCTGATATAGAGATGTGTCAATTTGGTTGCTATGGTAACCAGTATGGTTGCTATGTAGGGGTCAGTGATATTATATAATGTTCCCTGTGTGACTACAAGTCATTTAGACCAACTCCCATGTCTCTCTTATTTTCCAAAGCAGAAAGAGAGATGTCTCAATTCGGTTGCTATGGTAACCAGTATGGTTGCTATCTAGGGGTCAGTGACATTATATAATGTTCCCTGTGTGACTACAAGTCATTTAGATAAACTCCCGTGTCTCTCTTATTTTCCTAAGCTGAGATGGAGATGTGTCAATTTTGTTGCTATGGTAACCAGTATGGTTGCTATGGAGGGGTCAGTGACATTATATAGTGTTCCCCGTGTTACTACAAGTCATTTAGACCAACTCCCGTGTCTCCCTCATTTTCCTAAGCTGAGATGGAGATGTGTCAATTTGGTTGCTATGGTAACCAGTATGGTTGCTATGGAGGGGTAAGTGACATTATATAATGCTCCATGTGTGACTACAAGTCATTTAGACCAACTCCTGTGTCTCTCTCATTTTCCTAAACTGAGATAGAGATGTGTCAATTTGGTTGCTATGGTAACCAGTATGGTTGCTATGGAGGGGTTAGTGACATTATATAATGTTCCCTGTGTGACTACAAGTCATTTAGACCAACTCCCGTGTCTCTCTCATTTTCCTAAACTGAGATAGAGATGTGTCAATTTGGTTGCTATGGTAACCAGTATGGTTGCTATGTAGTGGTCAGTGACATTATATGATGTTTCCTGTGTGACTACAAGTCATTTAGACCAACTCCTGTGTCTCCCTCATTTTCCTAAGCTGAGATAGAGATGTGTCAATTTGGTTGCTATGGTAACCAGTATGGGTGCTATGGAGGGGTCAGTTACCTCAAAGAATGTTCCCAGGGTCACTATTAGTGAAACAAACTTACCCCCGTGTCTCTAGCATTTTCCTAAGCTGAGATAGAGATGTGTCAATTTGGTTGCTATGGTAACCAGTATGGTTGCTATGGAGGGGTCATTGACATTACATAATGTTCCCTGTGTGACTATAAGTCAATTAGACCAACTCCTGTGTCTCTAGCATTTTCCTGGGCTGAGATAGAGATGTGTCAATTGGGTTGCTATGGAAATTAATCTGGTTGCTATGGATGAGTTGGTGACATCATGTTGTAATCTACATTCAACTTAGATCAATATAAACCAACTCCCATGTTTCTACGATATTCCACTTAGAAGATATTTGACATTCAAAAATAATGTTGAAAAGTGGGCGTGGCTTGATGAATTTATGTTAAATCATTAGCAATGATTGGCTGGATTAGTTATATGCATCCTTAATGTTGCTATGACTCTCCATTGTGAACCAATTACAAAAGCTATTTTATAATAGGATCATATGGGAATCAATTGCCCCATTGAAATGAATGGCAGCAATGCATCTCTATGGCCCATTGTGAGTCTATGAGAAGGCTAAGCCAATCAAATTTCGTTATTCAAATTAGTTGATTAACAGCTGCCTCCAACTGCCACTTTTCGAATGGAGGAGACATTTCTTAGATGTTGACCATGCCTAAAACAAATAAACATTACAGAAGAACCGTAAGACATATCGAGATGATTCTTTCTTTGTGAGAAGCAGAAGGCCTCAATGAAGATTATGGTGTAAAATTTTTTAAGATATGTGGAAAAATTTATTAGTTATGGCGAGTTAGAAAAAGCCTTAATTTAAAACCTTCCAGCATTATTTCCTGGGTGAAATGCATTGATCTTAATGGAGCAATTTGCTTCCCTCGTTAAGGTTTAGCCCTCCTAGTTTAAAAACCGTAGGTCATATGAAAGAAACAACTGCATCTTTGGAAAGAGGACAAATTTCTCTACTACTTTAATATAAATTTTGTGCATAAAGGGTAAAGTTTAGTTTAGGAGAGAGGAATTGATGAAGAAGTTTGAGATGTGAAAAATTAGAGTGGAAGCTAGAGTGGAGCAGAATTAGGTCAAAATCCAAATTCTTTATTAAACTTAAACTTAAATTTATAAAAAATCTGTAAAAGATATGAAAAAGCTGAAAACATATTTTAAAAGCTGTAAATGTGCTGAATTGTTTAAAATTTGAATGATTGCTCTAGCTTAAAGTATGCTGAAGATATGAAGGTTGAAAAAAAGCTGAAGATTTAAAGAGATTTGAAGTGTTTCCCATTCATTTCAATGGTAAAAAATATTTTAAATAAAGTTACATTTTATAAAAAGTATAAAAGTTTGAAAAGTGACAAGTAATAGCATACATGTCCTGAATAATCTGAACATTTGGACGTTTGAATGGTGTTTCTAGGCCAAAGTATGCGGGAGTAGATAGCGACCGGGAATAATAATAAAAATAATAATAAATACGTAGGATAACAATAGTGTGAATGCCTCTGCATTCACACTAATAAATACGTAGGATAACAATAGTGTGAATGCCTCTGCATTCACACTAACTAGAAAGTGCATTTCCTAGCGGAAAATGCGTGTGAATGCAGAGAGCTGAAAGAGAATGCTTAAAATTGCTGAATTCCTTGGCTGAACCGTGAAACATTAGAAAATTAAGTCAAAAGTCAAAAGTTGAAAGCTGAAGCTGAAACGTTGTAAAGTTGAAATATAAAAAGTTGAAAGTGGAAGCTGAAGGTTGAAACATTAGAAAGTTGAAAGTGTTGAAAATAAAAAGTGTGAGCTGAAAGGTAAAACATTATAAAGTTAAAGTGTCAAAAGTTGAAGCTAAAAGGTGACACATTATAAAGTTGAAAATGTCAAAAGTTGAAAGCTGAAGCTGAAACATTGTAAAGTTGAAATATGTAAAGTTGAAAGTGGAAGCTGAAGGGTAAAATATTAGACAGCTGAAAAAGTGTCAAAAGTTGAAAGTGTCATAAGTTGAAAGTGGAAGCTGAAATGTGAAACATTAGAAAGTAAAAAGTGTCAAATTAATAGTGGAAGCTGAAAGGTAAAACATTAGAAAGTTAAAATTGTCAAATTTGAAAGTGGAAGCTGAAACGGGAAACTTAAAAACAAATGTGACACATTGTAAAGTTGAAAATGTCAATCAATTCGGTTGCTATGGTAATAAGTAGGGTTGCTATGGAGGGGTCACAGACATAATATATTGTTATCTGTGTGACTACGAAATATTAAACCTACCCTCATGTCTCTTGCACTTCGCTAAGCTGAGTTAGAGATATGTCAATTGGGTTGCTATGGTAACCCGTCTGGTTGCGATGGAGGGGTCAGTAACATCATATAATGTTCCTTGAGTGACTACAGGTAAATTACAACAACCCCTGTATCTCTAGCATTTTCCTAAGCTGAGAAAAAGATGTGCCAACTGGGTTGCTATGGTAACCAGTATTGTTGCTATGGAGGGGTCATTGACATCATATAATGTTTCATGTGTTACTATGAGTGAAACAAACCAAACCCTGTGTCCCTAGCATTTTTCTAAGCTGAGATAGAGATATGTCAATTTGGTTGCTATGTTAACCATTTGGTTGCTATGGAGGGTTTAGTTACCTCAGTGATTGTTACCGGGGTCACAATTTTTGAAACAAACTCACCCCATGTCTCTAGCACTTTCCTAAGCTGAGGGAGAGATGTGTCAATTGGGTTGCTATGGTAACCAGTATGGTTGCTATGGAGGGGTCATTGGCATAATATATTGATCCCTGTGTGACTACAAGTAAATTACACCAACCCCCATGTCTCTAGCATTTTCCAAAGCTGAGATAGAGATGTGTCAATTTGGTTGTAATGGTAACCAGTATAGTTGCTATGAAGGGGTCAGGGACATAATATAATGTTCCCTGTGTGATTACAAGTCAATTAAAGCAACTCCTGTGTCTCTAGCATTTTTCTAAGCTGAGATAGAAATGTGTCAATTGGGTTGCTATGGAAACCAGTATGGCTGCTATGGAGGGGTCTGCTACCTCAATTGATGTTTCCGGGGTCGCCATTAGTGAAACAAACTCACCCCCGCGTCTCTAGAATTTTCCTAAGCTGAGATAGAGATGTGTCAATTGGGTTGCTATGGTAACCAGTATGGTTGCTATGAAGGGGTCAGTGACAATATGTAATGTTCCCTGTTTGACTACAAGTCATTTAGACTAACTCCCATCTCTCTCTCATTTTCCTAGGATGAGATAGAGATGTGTCAATTTGGTTGCTATGGTAACCAGTATGGTTGTTATGGAGGGGTCAGTGACATTATATAATGTTCCCTTTGTGACTACAAGTCAATTAGACCAACTCCTGTGTCTCTAGCATTTTCCTAGGCTGAGATAGAGATTTGCCATATTGGTTGCTATGGTAAATTATTTGGTTGCTATGGAGGGGTAAGTGACATTATATAATGTTCCCTTTCTGACTACAAGTCATTTAAACCAACTCCCATGTATCTCTCATTTTCCTAAGCTGAGATAGACATGTGTCAATTTGGTTGCTATGGTAACCAGTATGGTTGCTATGGAGGGGTCAGTGACATTATATAATGTTCCCTGTGTTACCACAAGTCATTTAGACCAACTCCCGTGTCTCTAGCATTTTCCTAGGCTGAGATAAAGATTATCCGGTTTGGTTGCTATGTTAAATAATCTGGTTGCTATGGATGAGTTAGTGACATCATGTTGTAATCTACATTCAACCTAGATCAATATAAAACAACTCCCATGTTTCTGCGATGTTCCACTTAGAAGATATTTGACATTCAAAAATTATGTTGAAAAGTGGGCGTGGCTTGATGAATTAATGTTAAATTATAAGCAATGATTGGCTGGATTAGTTATATGCATCCTTAATGTTGCTATGAATCTCCATTGTGAACCAATTACAAAAGCTCTTTTACAATTGGATCATATGGGAATCATTTGCCCCATTGAAATGAATGGCAGCAATGCATCTCTATGGTTGTTAAAACTGGGCGTGGCTTGATGAATTTATGTTAAATCATAAGCATTGATTGGCTGGATTAGTTATATGCATCCTTAATGTTGCTATGACTCTCCATTGTGAACCAATTACAAAAGCTATTTTATAATAGGATCATATGGGAATCAATTGCCCCATTGAAATGAATGGCAGCAATGCATCTCTATGGCCCATTCTAAGTCTATGAGAAGGCTAAGCCAATCAAATTTCGTTATTCAAATTAGTTGATTAACAGCTGCCTCCAACTGCCACTTTTGAATCGAGGAGACATTTCTCAGATGTTGACCATGCCTCAAACAAATAAACATTACAAAAGAACCGTAAGACATATCGAGATGATTCTTTCTTTGTGAGAAGCAGAAGGCCCCAATGAAGATTATGGTGTAAAAAAATTTAAGATATGTGGAAAATTCTATTAGTTATGGCGAGTTAGAAAAAGCCTTAACTTAAAACCTTCAAGCATTATTTTCTGGGTGAAATGCATTGATCTTAATGGAGCAATTTGCTTCCCTCGTTAAGGTTTAGCCTTCCTAGTTTAAAAACCGTAGGTCATATGAAAGAAACAACTGCATCTTTGGAAAGAGGACAAATTTCTCTACCACTTTAATATAAAATTTGTCCATAAAGGGTAAAGTTTAGTTTAGGAGAGAGGAATTGATGAAGAAGTTTGAGATGTGAAAAATTAGAGTGGAAGCTAGAGTGGAGCAGAATTAGGTCAAAATCCAAATTCTTTATTAAACTTAAACTGTGATTTATAAAAATCTGTAAAAGATATGAAAAAGCTGAAAACATATTTTAAAAGCTGTAAATGTGCTGAATTGTTTAAAATTTGAATGATTGCTCTAGCTTAAAGTATGCTGAAGATATGAAGGTTGAAAAAAAGCTGAAGATTTAAAGAGATTTGAAGTGTTTCCCCATCATTTCAATGGTAAAAATATTTTAAATAAAGTTTAATTTTATAAAAAGTATAAAAGATATGAAAAAGCTGAAAAGTTCGTATAAAAGCTGAAAATTTGTAGAATTGTTGAAAATTTGAATGGTTTTTTTAGCTGAAAGTTTGCTGAAGTTATAAAGGCTGAAAGTTTACCGAAATTTGAAGATTCTCCCCATTCATTTCAATGGGAAAATTATTTTAAATAAAGTTAAATTTTATAAAAAGTATAAAACATTTTAATTAGAAAAATACGAGCAATCCATTCCAAAAGAAGCTGAACATTTTGATGTTTGAATGGTGTTTCTAGCTTAAAGTATGCGGAAGTAGTTAGCCGTCAAAAAGTGGGAGAATAATAATAACTAGAAAGTGCATTTCCTAGCGGAAAATGCGTGTGAATGCAGAGAGCTGAAAAGGGAATGCTCAAATTGCTGAATTCCTTGGCTGAAGAGTGAAACATTAGAAAGTTTCAAAAGCTGAAAGCTGAAGCTGAAAAATTGTAAATTTGAAATATGTAAAGTTGAAAGTGGATTCTGAAGGGTGAAAAATTAGAAAGTAGAAAGTGTTAAAAATTAAAAGTGGGAGCTGAAAGTATAAACATTAGAAAGTTAAAGTGTCAAAAGTTGAAAGTTCAAGCTAAAAGGTGAAACATTATAAAGTTGAAAATCTCAAAAGTTGAAAGCTAAAGCTGAAACATTGTAAAGTTGAAATATGTAAAGTTGAAAGTGGAAGCTGAATGTTAAAATATTAGAAAGTTGAAAGTGTCAAAAGTTGAAAGTGGAAGCTGAAAGGTGAAACATTGTAAAGTTGAAAATATCAAAAGGTGAAAGTGGAGGCTGAAATGTGAAACATTCTAAAGTTGAAAACGTATAAAGTTGAAAGGTGAAGCATTGCAAAGTTGAAAGTGTCAAATATAGAAAGTGGAAGCTGAAAGGTATAATATAAGTAATTTGAAATTCTGTCGAGCATTTTCCTAACCAAAGATAAAGATATGGCAATTGCGTTGCTGTGGTAAAAAGTCTGGTCGCTCTGGACAGCTCATTTATATAAAAGATTGTTCCCAGTGTCACTATGAGTGAAAAAAACAACCCCCATGTCTCTAGCATTTTCCAAAGCTGATATAGGGATATGCCAATTTGGTTGCTATGGTAACCAGTATGGTTGCTATGGAGGGGTCAGTGACATTATATAATGTTCCCTGTGTGACTACAAGTCATTTAGACCAACTCCCTTGTCTCTCTCATTTTCCTAAGCTGAGATAGAGATGTGTCAATTTGGTTGCTATGGTAACCACTATGATTGCTATGGAGGGGTAAGTGACATTATATAATGTTCCCTGTGTGACTACAAGTCATTCAGACCAACTACTGTGTCTCTCTCATTTTCCTAAGCTGAGATAGAGATGTGTCAATTTGGTTGCTATGGTAACCAGTACGGTTGCTATGGAGGGGTCAGTGACATATAATGTTCCCTGTGTGACTACAAGTCATTTAGACCAACTCCCGTGTCTCTCGCATTTTCCTAAGCTGAGATAGAGATGTGTCAATTTGGTTGCTATGGTAACCAGTATGGTTGCTATGGAGGGGTAAGTGACATTATATAATGTTCCCTGTGTGACTACGAGTCATTTAGACCAACTCCCGTGTCTCTCTCATTTTCCTAGGCTGAGATAGAGATGTGTCAATTTGGTTGCTATGGTAACCAGTATGGTTGCTATGGAGGCGTAAGTGACATTATATAATGTTCCCTGTGTGACTACGAGTCATTTAGACCAACTCCCGTGTCTCTCTCATTTTCCTAAGCTGAGATAGACTTGTGTCAATTTGGTTGCTATGGTAACCAGTAGGGTTGCTATGGAGGGGTCAGTGACATTATATAATGTTCCGTGTGTTACCACAAGTCATTTAGACCAACTCCCGTGTCTCTCTCATTTTCCTAAGCTGAGATAGAGATGTGTCAAGTGTGTTGCTATGGTAACCAGCATGGTTGCTATGGAGGGGTCATTGACATTATATAAGGTTCCCTGTTTGACTACAAGTCAATTAGACCAACTTCTGTGTCTCTGGCATTTTCCTAGGCTGAGATAGAGAAGTGTCAATGTGGTTGCTATGGTATATAATTTGGTTGCTATGGATGAGTTGGTGACATCCTGTTTAATCTACATTCAACTTAGAGCAATATAAAAGAACTCCCATGTCTCTACGATGTTCCACTTAGAAGATATTTGACATTCAAAAATGATGTTGAAAAGTGGGCGTGGCTTGATGAATTTATGTTAAATCATAAGCAATGATTGGCTGGATTAGTTATATGCATCCTCAATCTTGCTATGACTCTCCATTGTGAACCAATTACAAAAGCACTTTTACTATAGGATCATTAGGGAATCAATTGCCCCATTGAAATGAATGGGAGCAATGCATCTCTATGGCCCATTCTAAGTCTATGGGGCAGCTTTAGCCAATCAAATTTCAGTATTCAAATTAGGCCCAGCTGGCTCCAACTGCCACTTTTTGAATCGAGGAGACATTTCTCAGATTTTGACCATGCCTCAAACAAATAAACATTACAGAAGAACCGTAAGACATATCAAGATGATTCTTTCTTTGTGAGAAGCGGAAGACTTCAATGAAGACTATAATGTAAATTTGATAACGATATGTTAAAAATTTTAGGAGTTATGGCGAGTTAAAAAAAGCCTTAATGTATAATTTTCAAGCAGTATCATTTGGGTGAAATGCATTGATCTTAATGGAGCAATTTTCTTCCCTCGTTAAGGTTTAGCACTCCTAGTTTAAAAGCCGTAGGTCATATGAAAGGAACAACTGCATCTATGGAAAGAGGACTAATTTCTCTACTACTTTAATATAAATTTTGTGCATAAATGTTAAAGTTTAGTTTAGGAGAGAGGAATTGATGAAAAAGTTTGAGATGTGAAAAATTAGAGTGGAAGCTAGAGTGGAGCAGAATTAGGTCAAAATCCAAATTCTTCATTAAACTTAAACTGTGATTTATAAAAATCTGTAAAAGATATGAAAAAGCTGAAATATACATCTAATAGATGAAAGTGTGTAGATTTATTTAAAGTTTGAATGGTTTCTCTAGTGGAAAGTATGCTGAAGTTATAAAGGTTGAAAGAAGTGAAAGTTTAAAGAGATTTGAAGAGTCTCCCCATTCATTTCAATGGGAAAAATATTTTAAATAAAGTTAAATTTTATAAAAAGTATAAAAGTTTGAAAAGTGAAACGTAATAGCATACATGTCCTGAATAAGCTGAACATTTTGACGTTTGAATGGTGTTTCTAGGCCAAAGTATGCTGAAGTAGTTAGGGTTGGAAAAAGGGGGGGGAATAATAAAAATAAGAAGCGGAATAATAATAAATACGTAGGATAACAATAGTGTGAATGCCTCTGCATTCACACTAATAAATACGTAGGATAACAATAGTGTGAATGCCTCTGCATTCACACTAACTAGAAAGTGCATTTCCTAGCGGAAAATGCGTGTGAATGCAGAGAGCTGAAAAGGGAATGCTCAAATTGCTGAATTCCTTGGCTGAAGAGTGAAACATTAGAAAGTTTCAAAAGCTGAAAGCTAAAGCTGAAACATTGTAAATTTGAAATATGTAAAGTTGAAAGTGGATGCTGAAGGGTGAAAAAATAGAAAGTAGAAAGTGTTAAAAATTAAAAGTGGGAGCTGAAAGGTAAAACATTAGAAAGTTAAAGTGTCAAAAGTTGAAAGTTCAAGCTGAAAGGTAAAACATTAGAAAGTTAAAATGTCAAAAGTTGAAAGCTAAAGCTGAAACATTGTAAAGTTGAAATATGTAAAGTTGAAAGTGGGAGCTAAATGTTAAAATATTAGAAAGTTGAAAGTGTAAAAAGTTGAAAGTGGAAGCTGAAAGGTGAAACATTGTAAAGTTGAAAATATCAAAAGTTGAAAGTGGAGGCTGAAAGTTGAAACATTCTAAAGTTGAAAATGTATAAAGTTGAAAGGTGAAGCATTGTAAAGTTGAAAGTGTCAAAAATAGAAAGTGGAAGCTGAAGGTGAAACTTTTAAAAGTTCAAAGTGTCAAAAGTTCAAAGTGGAAGCTGAAAGGTATAATATAAGTAAGTTGAAATTCTGTCTAGCATTTTCCTAACCTAAAATAAAGATATGGCAATTGCGTTGCTGTGGTAAAAAGTCTGGTCGCTCAGGACAGGTCATTTACATAATAGATTGTTCCCAGTGTCACTATGAGTGAAACAAAACAACCCCCATGTCTCTAGCATTTTCCAAAGCTGATATAGGGATATGCCGATTTGGTTGATATGGTAACCAGTATGGTTGCTATGGAGGGTCAGTGACATTATATAATGTTCCCTGTGTGACTACAAGTCATTTAGACCCACTCCCGTGTCTCTCTCATTTTACTAAGCTGAGATAGAGATGTGTCATTTTGGTTGCTATGGTAACAGTATGGTTGCTATGGAGGAGTCAGTGACATTATATAATGTTCCCTGTGTGACTGCAAGTCATTTAGACCAACTCCAGTGTCTCTCTCATTTTCCTAAGCTGAGTTAGAGATGTCTCAATTCGGTTGCTATGGTAACCAGTATGGTTGCTATGGAGGGGTCAGTGACATTATATAATGTTCCCTGTGTGACCACAAGTCATTTAGACCAACTCCCGTGTCTCCCTCATTTTCTAAGCTGAGATAGAGATGTGTCAATTTGGTTGCTATGGTAACCAGTATGTTTGCTATGGAGGGGTAAATGACATTATATGATGTTCCCTGTGTGACTACAAGTCATTTAGACCAACTCCTGTGTCTCTGTCGTTTTCCAAAGCTGAGATAGAGATGTGTCAACTGGGTTGCTATGGTAACCAGTATGGTTGCTATGGAGGGATCAG
>SRMA01006557.1:0-18542 GCA_007224835.1 Danionella cerebrum
TTTCCCATTGAAATGAATGGGAAAAATTTCAGATCTCTTTCAAAATTCAGCTTTTTTTCAACCTTCATAACTTCAGCATACTTTCAGCTAGAGCAATCATTCAAATTTTAAACAATTCAGCACATTTTCAGCTTTTAAATATGTTTTCAGCTTTTTCATATCTTTTGCAGATTTTTATAAATCACAGTTTAAGTTTAATAAAGAATTTGGATTTTGACCTAATTCTGCTCCACTCTAGCTTCCACTCTAATTTCTCACATCTCAAACTTCTTCATCTTTTCCTCTCTCCTAAACTAAACTTTACCCTTTATGCACAAAATTTATATTAAAGTAGTAGAGAAATTTGTCCTCTTTTTGAAAATGCAGTTGTTTCTTTCATAGGACCTACGGTTTTTAAACTAGGGGGGCTAAACCTTAACGAGGGAAGAAAATTGCTCCATTAAGATCAATGCATTTCACCCAGAAAAGTATGCTCCAAAGTTTTAAATTAAGGCTTTTTCTAACTCGCCATAACTCCTAGATTTTTCCACATATCGTTAAAAATTTTACACCATAATCTTCATTGAGGCCTTCTGCTTCTCACAAAGAAAGAATCATCTCGATATGTCTTACGGTTCTTTTGTAATGTTTATTTGTTTGAGGCATGGTCAACATCTGAGAAATGTCTCCTCGATTCAAAAAGTGGCAGTTGGAGGCAGCTGTTAATCAACTAATTTGAATAACGAAATTTGATTAGCTTAGCCTTCCCATAGACTCACAATGGGCCATAGAGATGCATTGCTGCCATTCATTTCAATGGGGCAATTGATTCCCATATGATACTATTGTAAAATAGCTTTTGTAATTGGTTCACAATGGAAAGTCATAGCAACATTAAGGATGCATATAACTAATCCAGCCAATCATTGCTTATGATTTAACATAAATTCATCAAGCCACGCCCACTTTTCAACATTATTTTTGAATGTCAAATATCTTCTAAGTGGAACATCGTAGAAACATGGGAGTTGTTTTATATTGATCTAAGTTGAATGTAGATTACAATATGATGTCAACAACTCATCCATAGCAACCAGATTAATTTCCATAGCAACCCAATTGACAAATCTTTATCTCAGCCCAGGAAAATGCTAGAGACACAGGAGTTGGTCTGATTGACTTATAGTCACACAGGGAACATTATATAATGTCAATGACCCCTCCATGGCAACCATAATGGTTACCATAGCAACCTAAATGACACATCTCTATCTCAGCTTAGGAAAATGCTAGAGACATGGGGGTGAGTTTGTTTCACTAATAGCGACCCCGGGAACATTCATTGAGGTACCTGACCCTCCATAGCAACCATACTGGTTACCATAGCAACCCAGTTGACATCTCTATCTCAGATTTGGATAATGATAGAGACACAGGAGTTGGTCTAAATGACTTGTAGTCACACAGGGAACATTATATAATGTCACTGACCCCTCCATAGCAACCATACTGGTTTCCATAGCAACCAAATTGACACATCTCTATCTCAGCTTAGGAAAATGAGAGAGACACGGGAGTTGGTCTAAATGACTTGTAGTAACACGTGGAACACTATATAATGTCACTGACCCCTCCATAGCAACCATACTGGTTACCATAGCAACAAAATTGACACATCTCCATCTCAGCTTAGGAAAATAAGAGAGACACTGGAGTTTGTCTAAATGACTTGTAGTCACACAGGGAACATTATATAATGTCACTGACCCCTCCATAGCAACCATACTGGTTACCATAGCAACCGAATTGAGACATCTCTATTTCTGATTTGGAAAATGAAAGAGACATGGGAGTTGGTCTAAATGACTTGTAGTCACACAGGGAACATTATATATTGTCACTGACCCTCCATAGCAACCATACTGGTTACCATAGCAACCAAATTGACACATCTCTATATCAGTTTAGGAAAATGAGAGAGAAACGGGAGTTGGTCTAAATGACTTGTAGTCACACAGGGAACATTATATAATGTCACTTACCCCTCCATAGCAACCATACTGGTTACCATAGCACCAAAAAGACACATCTCTATCTCAGCCTAGGTAAATGAGAGAGACACGGGAGTTGGTCTAAATGACTTGTAGTCACACAGGGAACATTATATAATGTCACTGACCCCTCCATAGCAACCATACTGGTTACCATAGCAACCAAATTGGCATATCCCTATATCAGCTTTGTAAAATGCCAGAGACATGGGGGTTGTTTTTTTCACTCATAGTGACACTGGGAACAATCTATTATGTAAATGACCTGTCCAGAGCGACCAGACTTTTTACCACAGCAACGCAATTGCTATATCTTTATCTTAGGTTAGAAAAATGCTAGACAGAATTTCAACTTACTTATATTATACCTTTCAGCTTCCACTTTCAACTTTTGACACTTTCAACTTTCAAAAGTTTCACCTTTCGCTTCCACTTTCTATTTTACACTTTCAACTTTACAATGCTTCACCTTTCAACTTTATACGTTTTCAACTTTAGAATGTTTTACCTATCAGCCTCTACTTTCAACTTTTGATATTTTCAACTTTACAATATTTCATCTTTCAGCTTCCACTTTCAACTTTTGACACTTTCAACTTTTGACACTTTCAACTTTCTAATATTTTAACATTAAGCTCCCACTTTCAACTTTACATATTTCAACTTTACAATGTTTCAGCTTTAGCTTTCAACTTTTGAGATTTTCAACTTTATAATGTTTCACCTTTTAGCTTGAACTTTCAACTTTTGACACTTTAACTTTCTAATGTTTTACCTTGCAGCTCCCACTTTTAATTTTTAACACTTTCTACTTTCTAATTTTTCACCCTTCAGCATCCACTTTCAACTTTACATATTTCAAATTTACAATGTTTCAGCTTCAGCTTTCAGCTTTTGAAACTTTCTAATGTTTCACTCTTCAGCCAAGGAATTCAGGAATTTGAGCATTCCCTTTTCAGCTCTCTGCATTCACACGCATTTTCCGCTAGGAAATGCACTTTCTAGTTATTATTTTTATTCCCCCCCCTTTTTTATATGTCAACTACTTCAGCATCCTTTGGCCTAGAAACACCATTCAAACTTTAAAATGTTCAGTTTTTTTCAGACTAGGTTGCTATTACATATCACTTTTCAAACTTTTATACTTTTTATAAAATATAACTTTATTTAAAATATTTTTCCCATTGAAATGAATGGGAAACACTTCAAATCTCTTTCAATCTTCAGCTTTTTTTCAACCTTCATATCTTCAGCAGACTTTCAGCTAGAGCAATCATTCAAATTTTAAACAATTCAACACATTTTCAGCTTTTAAAAAATGTTTTCAGCTTTTTCATATCTTTTACAGATTTTTATTAATCACAGTTTAAGTTTAATGAAGAATTTGGAATTTGACCTAATTCTGCTCCACTCTAGCTTCCACTCTACCTTTTCACATCTCAAACTTCTTGATCTATTCCTCTCTCCTAAACTAAACTTTAACATTTATGCACAAAATTTATATTAAAGTAGTAGAGAAATTTGTCCTCTTTCCAAAGATGCAGTTGTTTCTTTCATATGACCTACGGTTTTTAAACTAGGAAGGCTAAACCTTAACGAGGGAAGCAAATTGCTCCATTAAGATCAATGCATTTCACCCAGAAAATAATGCTTGAAGGTTTTAAATTAAGGCCTTTTCTAACTCGCCATAACTAATAGAATTTTCCACATATCTTAAAAATTTTTACACTATACTCTTCATTGAGGCCTTCTGCTTCTCACAAAGAAAGAATCATCTCGATATGTCTTACGGTTCTTCTGTAATGTTTATTTGTTTGAGGCATGGTCAACATCTGAGAAATGTCTCCTCAATTCAAAAAGTGGCAGTTGGAGGCAGCTGTTAATCAACTAATTTGAATAACGAAATTTGATTGGCTTAGCCTTCTCATAGACTTAGAATGGGCCATAGAGATGCATTGCTGGCATTCATTTCAATGGGGCAATTGATTCCCATATGATTCTATTGTAAAAGTGCTTGTGTAATTGGTTCACAATGGAGAGTCATAGCAACATTAAGGATGCATATAACTAATCCAGCCAATCATTGCTTATGATTTAACATAAATTCATCAAGCCACGCCCACTTTTCAACATCATTTTTGAATGTCAAATATCTTTTAAGTGGAACATCGTAGAAACATGGGAGTTGTTTTATATTGATCTAAGTTGAATGTAGATTACAACATGATGTCAACAACTCATCCATAGCAACCAGATTAATTTCCATAGCAACCCAATTGACACATCTCTATCTCAGCCCAGGAAACTGCTAGAGACACAGGAGTTGGTCCAATTGACTTATAGTCACACAGGGAAAATTATATAATGTCAATGACCCCTCCATAGCAACCATAATGGTTACCATAGCAACCTAATTGACACATATCTATCTCAGCTTAGGAAAATGCTAGAGACATGGGGGTGAGTTTGTTTCACTAATAGCCACCCCGGGAACATTCATTGAGGTACCTGACCCTCCATAGCAACCATACTGGTTACCATAGCAACCCAGTTGACACATCTCTATCTCAGCTTAGGAAAATGAGAGAGACACAGGAGTTGGTCTGAATGACTTGTAGTCACACAGGGAACATCATATAATGTCACTGACCCCTACATAGCAACCATACTGGTTACAATAGCAACCAAATTGACACATCTCTATCTCAGATTAGGAAAATGAGAGAGACACGGGAGTTGGTCTAAATGACTTGTAGTAACACGTGGAACACTATATAATGTCACTGACCCCTCCATAGCAACCATACTGGTTACCATAGCAACAAAATTGACACATCTCCATCTCAGCTTAGGAAAATAAGAGAGACACGGGAGTTTATCTAAATGACTTGTAGTCACACAGGGAACATTATATAATTATATAATGTCACTGACCCCTCCATAGCAACCATACTGGTTACCATAGCAACCAAATTGACACATCTCTATCTCAGCTTAGGAAAATGAGGGAGACACGGGAGTTGGTCTAAATGACTTGTAGTCACATAGGGAACATTATATGTCACTGACCCCTCCATAGCAACCGTACTGGTTACCATAGCAACCAAATTGACACATCTCTATCTTAGCTTAGGAAAATGAGAGAGACAAGGGAGTTGGTCTAAATGACTTGTAGTCACACAGGGAACATTATATAATGTCACTGACTCCTCCATAGCAACCATACTGGTTACCATAGCAACCAAAATGACACATCTCCATCTCAGCTTAGGAAAATAAGAGAGACACTGGAGTTTATCTAAATGACTTGTAGTAACACAGGGAACATTATATAATGTCACTGACCCCTCCATAGCAACCATACTGGTTACCATAGCAACCAAATTGACACATCTTTATCTCAGCTTAGGAAAATGAGGGAGACACGGGAGTTGGTCTAAATGACTTGTAGTCACATAGGGAACATTATATGTCACTGACCCTCCATAGCAACCGTACTGGTTACCATAGCAACCAAATTGACACATCTCTATCTCAGCTTAGGAAAATGAGAGAGACAAGGGTGTTGGTCTAAATGACTTGTAGTCACACAGGGAACATTATATAATGTCACTGACTCCTCCATAGCAACCATACTGGTTACCATAGCAACCAAAATTACACATCTCTATCTCAACTTAGTAAAATGAGAGAGACACGGGAGTGGGTCTAAATGACTTGTAGTCACACAGGGAACATTATATAATGTCACTGACCCCTCCATAGCAACCATACTGGTTACCATAGCAACCAAATTGGCATATCCCTATATCAGCTTTGGAAAATGCTAGAGACATGGGGGTTGTTTTGTTTCACTCATAGTGACACTGGGAACAATCTATTATGTAAATGACTTGTCCAGAGCGACCAGACTTTTTACCACAGCAACGCAATTGCCATATCTTTATCTTAGGTTAGGAAAATGCTAGGCAGAATTTCAACTAACTTATATTATACCTTTCAGCTTCCACTTTCAACTTTTGACACTTTCAACTTTCAAAAGTTTCACCTTTAGCTTCCACTTTCTATTTTTGACACTTTCAACTTTACAATGCTTCACCTTTCAACTTTCTACGTTTTCAACTTTAGAATGTTTTACCTTTCAGCCTCTACTTTCAAATTTTGATATTTTCAACTTTACAATATTTCACCTTTCAGCTTCCACTTTCAACTTTTGACACTTTCAACTTTTGACACTTTCAACTTTCTAATATTTTAACATTCAGCTTCCACTTTCAACTTTACATATTTCAACTTTACAATGTTTCAGCTTCAGCTTTCAAATTTTGACACTTTTGTAACTTTTATAATGTTTCACCTTTTAGCTTGAACTTTCAACTTTTGACACTTTAACTTTCTAATGTTTTACCTTTCAGCTCCCACTTTTAATTTTTAACACTTTCTACATTCTAATTTTTCACCCTTCAGCATCCAATTTTAACTTGACATATTTCAAATTTACAATGTTTCAGCTTCAGCTTTCAGCTTTTGAAACTTTCTAATGTTTCACTCTTCAGCCAAGGAATTCAGGAATTTGAGCATTCCCTTTTCAGCTCTCTGCATTCACACGCATTTTCCGCTAGGAAATGCACTTTCTAGTTATTAGTGTGAATGCAGAGGCATTCACACTATTGTTATCCTACGTATTTATTAGTGTGAATGCAGAGGCATTCACACTATTGTTATCCTACGTATTTAGTGTGAATGCAGAGGCATTCACACTATTGTTATCCTACGTATTTATTATTCTTCCGTTTTTTATTATTCCCCCCCCTTTTTCCAACCCTAACTACTTCAGCATACTTTGGCCTAGAAACACCATTCAAACTTTAAAATGTTCAGCTTTTTTCAGACTAGGTTGCTATTACATATCACTTTTTGATATCTTTTATACTTTTTATAAAATTTAACTTTATTTAAAATATTTTTCCCATTGAAATGAATGGGGAGACTCTTCAAATCTCTTTAAATCTTCAGCTTTTTTTCAACCTTCATAACTTCAGCATACTTTCAGCTAGAGCAATCATTCAAATTTTAAACAATTCAACACATTTTCAGCTTTTAAAAGCTCTTTTCAGCTTTTACATATCTTTTACAGATTTTTATTAATCGCAGTTTAAGTTTCATGAAGATTTCCAATTTGAAACTAATTCTGCTCCACTCTAGCTTCCACTCTAATTTTTCATATCTCAAACTTCATCATCTGTTCATCTTTCTTAAACTAAATTTTAACCTTTATGGACAAATTTTATATGAAAGTAGTAGAGAAATTTCTCCTCTTTTTAAAAATGCAGTTGTTAATTTGATATGACCTACGGTTTTCAAACTAGGAGGGCTAAACCTTAACGAGGGAAGCAAATTTCTCCATTGAGATCAATGCATTTCACCCAGAAAATAATGCTTGAATGTTTGAAATTAAGGCTTTTTCTAACTCGCCATAACTAATAGAATTTTCCACATATTGTTAAAAAAATTACATCATAATCTTCATTGAGGCCTTCTGCTTCACACAAAGAAAGAATCATCTCGATATGTCTTACGGTTCTTCTGTAATGTTTATTTGTTTGAGGCATGGTCAACATCTGAGAAATGTCTCCTCGATTCAAAAAGTGGCAGTTGGAGGCAGCTGTTAATCAACTAATTTGAATAACGAAATTTGATTGGCTTAGCCTTCCCATAGACTCACAATTGGCCATAGAGATGCATTGCTGCCATTCATTTCAATAGGGCCATTGACTCTCATATGATCCTGTTGTAAAAGAGCTTTTGTGATTGAATCACAATGGAGAGTCAAAGCAACATTACGGATGCATATAACTAATCCAGCCAATCATTGCTTATGATTTAACATAAATTCACCAAGCCACACCCACTTTTCAACATCATTTTTGAATGTCAAATATCTTCTAAGTGGAACATCATAGAAACATGGGAGTTGTTTTATATTGATCTAAATTGAATGTAGATTACAACATGATGTCACTAACTCATCCATAGCAACCAGATTATTTACCATAGCAACCAAATTGGTAATTCTCTATCTCAGCCTTGGAAAATGCTAGAGACACAGGAGTTGGTCTAATTGATTTGTAGTCACACAGGGAGCATTATGTAATGTCAATGACCCCTCCATAGCAACCATACTGGTTACCATAGCAACCCATATGACACATCTCTATCTCAGCTTAGGAAACTGTGAGAGACACGGGAGTTGGTCTAAATGACTTTTAGTCACACACGGAACATTAAATAATGTCACTGACCCCTCCAAAGCAACCATACTGGTTACCATAGCAACCAAATTGACACATCTCTATCTCAGTTTAGGAAAATGAGAGAGACACGGGAGTTGGTCTAAAGGACTTGTAGTCACACAGGGAACTTTATATAATGTCACTGACCCCTCCATAGCAACCATACTGGTTAACATAGCAACCAAATTTACACATCTCTATCTCAGCTTAGGAAAATGAGAGAGACACAGGAGTTGGTCTAAATGACTTGTAGTCACACAGGGAACATTATATAATGTCACTGACCCCTCCATAGCAACCATACTGGTTACCATAGTACCAAATAGACACATCTCTATCTCAACTTTGGAAAATGAGAGAGACACAGGAGTTGGTCTGAATGACTTGAAGTCACACAGGGAACATTAAATAATGTCACTGACCCCTCCATAGCAACCATATTGGTTACCATAGCAACCAAATTGACACATCTCTATCTCAGCTTAGAAAATGAGGGAGACACGGGAGTTGGTCTAAATGACTTGTAGTCACACAGGGAACATTATATAATGTCACTGACCCCTCCATAACAACCATACTGGTTACCATAGCAACCAAATTGACACATCTCTATCTCAGCTTAGGAAAATGCTAGAGACATGGGGGTTGTTTTGTTTCACTCATAGTGACACAGCAAACATTAGATAATGTCAATGACATTTCCATAGCATCCATAATAGTTATCATAGCAACCCAATTGGCATATCTCTAACTCAGCTCAGGGAAATGCTAGAGACATGGGGGTTGATTCATTTCCTTCAGAGTGACACTGGGAACATTCTATTATGTAAATGACCTGTCCAGAGCAACCAGACTTTTTACCATAGCAACGCAATTGGCATATCTTTATCTTAGGTTAGGAAAATGCTAGACAGAATTTCAACTTACTAATATCATACCGTTCAGCTTCCACTTTCAACTTTTGACACTTTCAACTTTCAAATGTTTCACCTTTAGCTTCCACTTTCTACTTTTGACACTTTCAACTTTACAATGCTTCTTCTTTCAACTTTATACATTTTCAACTTTATAATGTTTCACCGTTCGGCCTCCACTTTCAACTTTTGACACTTTCAGCTTTCAAATCTTTCACCTTTCAGCTTCACTTTTCAACTTTTAAAACTTTCAACTTTCAAATATTTTACCTTTCAGCTTCACCTTTCAACTTTAGATTTTTTTCAGATACTTTCAGCCTGCTTTCATTTTCAGCTCTCTGCATTCACACGCATTTTCCGCTAGGAAATGCATATTCTAGTTATTATTATTATTATTATTCCCACTTTTTTCTCCGGCCTACTACTTCAGCATCCTTTGGCCTAGAAACACCATTCAAACATCAAAACGTTCAGCTTTTTTCAGACTAGGTTGCTATTACGTTTCACTTTACAAACTTTTATACTTTTTATAATATTTAACTTTATTCAAATTATTCTTCCCATTGAAATGAATGGGGATATTCTTCAACCTTCCTTTAAACTTTCACTTCTTTCAACCTTTATAACTTCAGCATACTTTCCACTAGAGAAACCATTCAAACTTTAAATAAATCTACACACTTTCATCTATTAGATGTATATTTCAACTTTTTTATATCTTGTATTGATTTTTATTAATCGCAGTTTAAGTTTAATGATGATTTCCGACTTTCACCTATTTCTGCTCCACTCTAGCTTCCACTCTAACTTTTCACATCTCAAACTTCTTCATTTATTCTTCTCTCCTAAACTAAGCTTTAACCTTTATGCACAAAATTTATATTAAAGTAGTAGAGAAATTTGTCCTCTTTCCAAAGAAGCAGTTTTTCAGTTCATATGACCTACGGGTTTTAAACTAGGAGGTCTAAAACTTAACGAGGGAAGCAAATTGCTCCATTAAGATCAATGCATTTCACAAAGAAAATGATGCTTCAAAGTTTTAAATTAAGGCTTTTTCTAACTCGCCATAACTAATAGAATTTTCCACATATTGTAAAATAATTTACACCATAATCTTCATTGAGGCCTACTGCTTCTCACAAAGAAAGAATCATCTTGATATGTCTTACGGTTCTTCTGTAATGTTTATTTGTTTGAGGCATGGTCAAAATCTGAGAAAAGTCTCCTCGATTCGAAAAGTGGCAGTTGGAGGCAGCTGTTAATCAACTAATTTGAATAACGAAATTTGATTGGCTTAGCCTCCCCATAGACTTACAATGGGCCATAGAGATGCATTGCTGCCATTCATTTCAATGGGGCAATTGATTCCCGTATGATCCTATTGTAAAAAAGCTTTTGTAATTGGTTCACAATGGAGAGTCATAGCAACATTGAGGATGCATATAACTAATCCAGCCAATCACTGCTTATGATTTAACATAAATTCACCAAGCCACGCCCACTTTTCAACATCATTTTTGAATGTCAAATATCTTCTAAGTGGAACATCGTAGAGACATGGGAGTTGTTTTATATTGATCTAAGTTGAATGTAGATTAGAACATGATGTCACCAACTCATCCATAGCAACCAAATTATTTACCATAGCAACCAAATTGACACTTCTCTATCTCAGTTTAGGAAAATGCCAGAGACACAGGAGTTGGTCTAATTGACTTGTAGTCACACAGAGAACATTATATAATGTCAATGACCCCTCCATAGCAACCATACTGGTTACCATAGCAACCAAATTGACACATCTCTATCTCAGCTTAGGAAAATGAGAGAGACACAGGAGTTGCTCTGAATGACTTGAAGTCACACAGGGAACATTATATAATGTCACTGACCCCTCCATAGCAACCATACTGGTTACCATAGCAACCAAATGACACATCTCTATCTCAGCTTTGGAAAACGACAGAGACACAGGAGTTGGTCTAAATGACTTGTAGTCACACAGGGAACATTATATAATGTCACCTACCCCTCCATAGCAACCATACTGGTTACCATAGCAACCAAATTGACACATCTCTATCTCAGACTAGGAAAATTAGAGAGACACGGGAGTTGGTCTAAATCACTTGTAGTCACACAGGGAACATTATATAATGTCACTGACCCCTCCATACCAACCATACTGGTTACCATGGCAACCAAATTGACACATCTCTATCTCAGCTTAGGAAAATGCTAAAGACATGGGGGTTGGTGTAATTTTCTTGTAGTCACACAGAGATCAATATATAATGTCAATGACCCCTCCATAGCAACCATATGGGTTACCATAGCAACCAAATTGGCATATCTCTATATCAGCTTTGGAAAATGCTATAGACATGGGGGTTGTTTTGTTTGACTCATAGTGACACAGGAAACATTAGATAATGTCAATGACATTTTCATAGCAACCATAATAGTTATCATAGCAACCCAATTGGCATATCTCTAACTCAGCTCAGGGAAAGGCTAGAGACATGGCGGTTGATTCATTTCCCTCAGAGTGACACTGGGAACATTCTATTATGTAAATGACCTGTCCAGAGCAACCAGACTTTTTACCATAGCAATGCAATTGGCATCTCTTTATCTTAGGTTAGGAAAATGCTAGACAGAATTTCATCTTACTAATATTATACCGTTCAGCTTTCACTTTCAACCTTTGACACTTTCAACTTTCAAATGTTTCACCTTAAGATTCCACTTTCAACTTTTGACACTTTTCAACTTTACAATGCTTCTCCTTTCAACTTTATACGTTTTCAACTTTATAATGTTTCACCTTTCGGCCTCCACTTTCAGCTTTTAAATCTTTCACCTTTCAGCTTCACTTTTCAACTTTTGAAACTTCCGACTTTCAAATCTTTCACCTTTCAGCTTTACTTTTCAACTTTTGAAACTTTCACCTTTCAGCTTCACCTTTCAACTTAAGATTTTTTTCTGATACATTCAGCCTGCTTTCATTTTCAGCTCTCTGCATTCACACGCATTTTCCGCTAGGAAATGCATATTCTAGTTAGTGTGAATGCAAAGGCATTCACACTATTGTTATCCTACGTATTTAGTGTGAATGCAGAGGCATTCACACTATTGTTATCCTACGTATTTATTATTCTTCCGTTTTTTATTATTCCCCCCCCTTTTTCCAACCCTAACTACTTCAGCATACTTTGGCCTAGAAACACCATTCAAACGTCAAAACGTTCAGCTTTTTTCAGATTAGGTTGCTATTACGTTTCACTTTTCAAACTTTTATACTTTTTATAATATTTAACTTTATTCAAATTATTCTTCCCATTGAAATGAATGGGGATATTCTTCAACCTTCCTTTAAACTTTCACTTCTTTCAACCTTTATAACTTCAGCATACTTTCCACTAGAGAAACCATTCAAACTTTAAATAAATCTACACACTTTCATCTATTAGATGTATATTTCAACTTTTTTATATCTTTTATAGATTTTTATTCATCGCAGTTTAAGTTTAATGAAGATTTCGAATTTGAAACTAATTCTGCTCCACTCTAGCTTCCACTCTAATTTTTCATATGTCAAACTTCATCATCTGTTCATCTTTCTTAAACTAAATTTTAACCTTTATGGACAAATTTTATATGAAAGTAGTAGAGAAATTTCTCCTCTTTTTAAAATTGCAGTTGTTAATTTGATATGACCTACGGTTTTTAAACTAGGAGGGCTAAACCTTAACGAGGGAAGCAAATTTCTCCATTGAGATCAATGCATTTCACCCAGAAAATAATGCTTGAATGTTTGAAATTAAGGCTTTTTCTAACTAGCCATAACTAATAGAATTTTCCACATATTGTTAAAAAAAATTACATCATAATCTTCATTGAGGCCTTCTGCTTCACACAAAGAAAGAATCATCTCGATATGTCTTACGGTTCTTCTGTAATGTTTATTTGTTTGAGGCATGGTCAACATCTGAGAAATGTCTCCTCGATTTAAAAAGTGGCAGTTGGAGGCAGCTGTTAATCAACTAATTTGAATAACGAAATTTGATTGGCTTAGCCTTCCCATAGACTCACAATTGGCCATAGAGATGCATTGCTGCCATTCATTTCAATGGGGCAATTGATTCCCATATGATCCTATTGTAAAATAGCTTTTGTAATTGGTTCACAATGGAGAGTCATAGCAACATTAAGGATGCATATAACTAATCCAGCCAATCATTGCTTATGATTTAGCATAAATTCATCAAGCCACGCCCACTTTTCAACATCATTTTTGAATGTCAAATATCTTCTAAGTGGAACATCGTAGAAACATGGGAGTTGTTTTATATTGATCTAGGTTGAATGTAGATTACAACATGATGTCACTAACTCATCCATAGCAACCAGATTATTTACCATAGCAACCAAATTGGTAATTCTCTATCTCAGCCTTGGAAAATGCTAGAGACACAGGAGTTGGCCTAATTGATTTGTAGTCACACAGGGAACATTATGTAATGTCAATGACCCCTCCATAGCAACCATACTGGTTACCATAGCAACCCAATTGACACATCTCTATCTCAGCTTAGGAAAATGAGAGAGACACGGGAGTTGGTCTAAATGACTTGTAGTCACACAGTGAACATTATATAAAATCACTTACCCCTCCATAGCAACCATACTGGTTACCATAGCAACCAAATTGACACATCTCTATCTCAACTTTGGAAAATGAGAGAGACACAGGAGTTGGTCTGAATGACTTGAAGTCACACAGGGAACATTAAATAATGTCACTGACCCCTCCATAGCAACCATATTGGTTACCATAGCAACCAAATTGACACATCTCTATCTCAGCTTAGGAAAATGAGGGAGACACGGGAGTTGGTCTAAATGACTTGTAGTCACACGGGGAACATTATATAATGTCACTGACTCCTCCATAGCAACCATACTGGTTACCATAGCAACCAAATTGGCATATCCCTATATCAGCTTAGGAAAATGCTAGAGACATGGGGGTTGTTTTGTTTCACTCATAGTGACACAGGAAACATTAGATAATGTCAATGACATTTCCATTGCATCCATAATAGTTATCATAGCAACCCAATTGGCATATCTCTAACTCAGCTCAGGGAAATGCTAGAGACATGGGGGTTGATTCATTTCCTTCAGACTGACACTGGGAACATTCTATTATGTAAATGACCTGTCCAGAGCAACCAGACTTTTTACCATAGCAACGCAATTGGCATATCTTTATCTTAGGTTAGGAAAATGCTAGACAGAATTTCAACTTACTAATATCATACCGTTCAGCTTCCACTTTCAACTTTTGACACTTTCAACTTTCAAATATTTCACCTTTAGCTTCCACTTTCTACTTTTGACACTTTCAACTTTACAATGCTTCTTCTTTCAACTTTATACGTTTTCAACTTTATAATGTTTCACCGTTCGGCCTCCACTTTCAACTTTTGACACTTTCAGCTTTCAAATCTTTCACCTTTCAGCTTCACTTTTCAACTTTTAAAACTTTCAACTTTCAAATATTTTACCTTTCAGCTTCACCTTTCAACTTTAGATTTTTTTCAGATACTTTCAGCCTGCTTTCATTTTCAGCTCTCTGCATTCACACGCATTTTCCGCTAGGAAATGCATATTCTAGTTTTTTTAGTGTGAATGCAGAGGCATTCACACTATTGTTATCCTACGTATTTATTATTATTATTATTTTTATTATTCTCCCACTTTTTGACCTTCAACTCCTTCAGCATACTTCATGCTAGAAACACCATTCAAACGTCAAAACGTTCAGCTTCTTTTGGAATAGGTTGCTTGTATTTTTCTTATTAAAATGTTTTATACTTTTTATAAAATTTAACTTTATTTAAAATAATTTTCCCATTGAAATGAATGGGAAAAATTTCAAATCTCTTTCAAAATTCAGCTTTTTTTTTACTTTTATAACTTCAGCATACTTTCAGCTAGAGCAATCATTCAAATTTTAAACAATTCAACACATTTTCAGCTTTTAAAATATGTTTTCAGCTTTTTCATATCTTTTACAGATTTTTATTAATCACAGTTTAAGTTTAATGAAGAATTTGGAATTTGACCTAATTCTGCTCCACTCTAGCTTCCACTCTAACTTTTCACATCTCAAACTTCTTGATCTATTCCTCTCTCCTAAACTAAACTTTAACATTTATGCACAGAATTTATATTAAAGTAGTAGAGAAATTTGTCCTCTTTCCATAGATGCAGTTGTTCCTTTCATATGACCTACGGTTTTTAAACTAGGAGTGCTAAACCTTAACGAGGGAAGAAAATTGCTCCATTAAGATCAATGCATTTCGCCCAGAAGATACTGCTTGAAAATAATACATTAAGGCTTTTTTTAACTTGCCATAACTCCAAAAATTTTTCACATATCGTTATCAAATTTACATTATAGTCTTCATTGAAGTCTTCCGATTCTCACAAAGAAAGAATCATCTCGATATGTCTTACGGTTCTTCTGTAATGTTTATTTGTTTGAGGCATGGTCAAATCTGAGAAATGTCTCCTCGATTCAAAAAGTGGCAGTTGGAGCCAGCTGGGCCTAATTTGAATACTGAAATTTGATTGGCTAAGGCTGGCCCATAGACTTAGAATGGGCCATAGAGATGCATTGCTCCCATTCATTTCAATGGGGCAATTGATTCCCATATGATCCTATTGTAAAAGTGCTTTTGTAATTGGTTCACAATGGAGAGTCATAGCAACATTAAGGATGCATATAACTAATCCAGCCAATCATTACTTATGATTTAACATAAATTCATCAAGCCACGCCCACTTTTCAACGTTATTTTTGAATGTCAAATATCTTCTAAGTGGAACATCGTAGAAACATGGGAGTTGTTTTATATTGATCTAAGTTGAATGTAGATTACAACATGATGTCCCCAACTCATCCATAGCAACCAGATTATTTACCATAGCAACCAAACCGGATAATCTTTATCTCAGCCTAGGAAAGCGACAGAGACACAGGAGTTGGTCTAAATGACTTGTAGTCACACAGGGAACATCATATAATGTCACTGACCCTTCCATAGCAACCATACTGGTTACCATAGCAACCAAATTGACACATCTCTATCACAGCCTAGGAAAATGAGAGAGACACGGGAGTTGGTCTAAATGACTTGTAGTCACACAGGGAGCATTATATAATGTCACCTACCCCTCCATAGCAACCATACTGGTTACCATAGCAACCAAATTGACACGTCTCTATCTCAGCTTAGAAAATGCCAGAGACACAGGAGTTGGTCTAATTGACTTGTAGTCACACAGGGAACATTATATAATTTTACTGACCCCTCCATAGCAACCATACTGGTCACCATAGCAACCAAATTGACACATCTCTATCTCAGCTTAGGAAAATGAGAGAGACACGAGAGTTGGTCTAAATGACTTGTAGTCACACAGGGAACATTATATAATGTCACTGACCTCTCCATAGCAACCATACTGGTTACCATAGCAACCAAATTGACACATCTCTATCTCAGTTTAGGAAAATGAGAGAGACACGGGAGTTGGTCTAAATGACTTGTAGTCACACAGGGAACAACATATAATGTCACTTACCCCTCCATAGCAACCATACTGGTTACCATAGCAACCAAATTGACACATCTCTATCTCAGCTTAGGAAAATGCTAGAGACACGGGAGTTGGTCTAAATGACTTGTAGTAACACAGGGAACACTATATAATGTCACTGACCCCTACATAGCAACCATACTGGTTACCATAGCAACCAAATTGACACATCTTTATCTCAGCTTAGGAAAATGAGGGAGACACGGGAGTTGGTCTAAATGACTTGTAGTCACATAGGGAACATTATATGTCACTGACCCCTCCATAGCAACCGTACTGGTTACCATAGCAACCAAATTGACACATCTCTATCTCAGCTTAGGAAAATGAGAGAGACACAGTAGTTGGTCTGAATGACTTGTAGTCACACAGGGAACATTATATAATGTCACTTACCCCTCCATAGCAATCATAGTGGTTACCATAGCAACCAAATTGACACATCTCTATCTCAGCTTAGGAAAATGAGAGAGACAAGGGAGTTGGTCTAAATGACTTGTAGTCACACAGGGAACATTATGTCACTGACCCCTCCATAGCAACCATACTGGTTACCATAGCAACCAAATTGGCATATCCCTATATCAGCTTTGGAAAATGCTAGAGACATGGGGGTTGTTTTTTTCACTCATAGTGACACTGGGAACAATCTATTTTATAAATGAGCTGTCCAGAGCGACCAGACTTTTTACCACAGCAACGCAATTGCCATATCTTTATCTTAGGTTAGGAAAATGCTCGACAGAATTTCAAATTACTTATATTATACCTTTCAGCTTCCACTTTCTATATTTGACACTTTCAACTTTGCAATGCTTCACCTTTCAACTTTATACGTTTTCAACTTTAGAATGTTTCACCTTTCAGCCTCCACTTTCAACTTTTGTTATTTTCAACTTTACAATGTTTCACCTTTCAGCTTCCACTTTCATCTTTTGACACTTTCAACGTTCTAATATTTTAACATTTAGCTCCCACTTTCAACTTTACATATTTCAACTTTACAATGTTTCAGCTTTAGCTTTCAACTTTTGACATTTTCAACTTTATAATGTTTTTACGTTTTAGCTTGAACTTTCAACTTTTGACACTTTAACTTTCTAATGTTTTTTTCTTTCAGCTCCTACTTTTAATTTTTAACACTTTCTACTTTCTAATTTTTCACCCTTCAGCATCCACTTTCAACTTTACATATTTCAAATTTACAATGTTTCAGCTTCAGCTTTTGAAGCTTTCTAATGTTTCACTCTTCAGCCAAGGAATTCAGCAATTTGAGCATTCCCTTTTCAGCTCTCTGCATTCACACGCATGTTCCGCTAGGAAATGCATTTTCTAGTTTTTTTTATTTTTATTCCCCCCCTTTTTGAAAAGCCAACTACTTCAGCATACTTTGCACTAGAAACACCATTCAAACTTTAAAATGTTCAGCTTTTTTCAGACTAGGTTGCTATTACATATCACTTTTCAAACTTTTATACTTTTTAATAAATTTAACTTTATTTAAAAATTATTTTCCCATTGAAATGAATGGGAAACACTTCAAATCTCTTTCAATCTTCAGCTTTTTTTCAACCTTCATATCTTCAGCATGCTTTCAGCTAGAGCAATCATTCAAATTTTAAACAATTCAA
>SRMA01006558.1:0-12266 GCA_007224835.1 Danionella cerebrum
ATGGGCACAGCTCATAATTTGTCTGCTATGTTTTTTGAGCCTGACAATAAGATGATGATCGATAAGCATCGTCTTCAGTCTGTGAGGGTTTTATTTCCGCTAAACATTCCCTTGGACAGTTTCACAATCTTGGACAGTTTGATCCTTTATTAATGGAGTTATTTGGGTTTTCATAAGCTGACAAAAATCAAAAGGATTTATATTAGATCAAAAAGCATACGCTTGTTTCCAGCGCTCGCTCTCTATCTCTCTCTCTCTCGCGCGCGTCAAAACGAATATGTATCAAAACGATCTCAATGACTGAAACTTTTCTTTAATAAACTCAAACTCAAATCATCTCTCAACGGTATATCTCACACATGTACATACGAGATAACAAACGTAAGTAACATGTTCTGCAATTAGGGAGTGTTTGATTACAGGGGGGCTCGACTAAAAAGTTTGAGAACCACTGTATTATTACTAATGTGGGGGCAATCTTACTGGCTATTATTAGTAATGTAGTGACAATGTTACTGGCTATTATTAGTAATGTAGTGACAATCTTACTGGCTATTATTAGTAATGTAGTGACAATGTTACTGGCTATTACGGTATTACTAATGTGGGGGCAATGTTGCACTGGAACAGTGATAGTGATAACGAATGGTGGACTTTAGAGTGATGAGTGGGGGCAAAGAAAAACATTACAGCCTTTTTTTTGTTACTTTTACTGTTTACTGGCTGTTCATGTTACATGTTTGGCTGTTAACTTTTACACAGTTGATATAAAATATTTTACAACAGTATTTGGTTCAGAATCTTTTTTTCTGGATTTTCCTCTTTAAAAATTGGGTGCGTCTTATGTGCCGGTGCGTCTTATGAGCCTAAAAATACGGTAAATCTTGTCTTACCGTTGCCGTTTTTTCAACAAAAAGTTATTTCCATAGCGATAAAAGTCCGTTTGTTGTTATTTTCGGTCGATAGCTTCGCGCAAACGCCATTTTTGATTTTTTTTCTGTTGCTCCGTGGCGTCATGACGTCACCAAATATGGAATGACTCCCCGTGCGTAAGAGGTGGTCTCTCCACGCTGCGCGTCGTGTGATTCGTTAGCGATCCCGTCAGTCTCAAAATGGTTGATCTCATTGGCTTCATCAGAATCAGAGCGATATATATAGAGCTCCCAGATTGGATAGATGGTCTGGGGGGGGAGGGGGGTACGGACACGCAGAAGCTCGACGTCAAAGCGTTTGTGAGTGAAACGTTTCCAAAAGCGCAGCAAGATGGGGTAAATGAGCTTCCACCACCCTTTTACAGAGTTTCTTCAAGAGTTTTTTTTGCTGAAATCATGTCCGTTAAACAAGAAAAGAAGACTATGAACGTAGCTGAAGCTTTGGACAAGATTTTTTTCCATATTTCAATTATTGTGCCAAATTGTGCCAACATGGATTACGCCTGAACTTTGTTCAATCAAAACCTTTACAGAATATTAGTTTCTTGTAGTATGAACGCCAAACTTGCTACAGATGTCCTTGACATGTAGTTGTTACAATTGATTGTGTTTATTTGCTTCGTTATAAGTAAAATAAGGAGATATTGGAGGAAACGTGTTTTTTTTTTTAGGCGAAGTTCATTTTTTGGACATTCCAACATCAATTACTCTTACCCAGTGTTCTTGACTGTCAAATTAACTCATCCACACCACTCCCAAGAACCTATCTTCATTTTGATACCAAGATTTGCAGTTTAGGCCTTGTAAAAGCTGAGAAATGCCTTAAGAAGTAAAAGGATAGGATTTTCGGAAAATAGGCCTCAGGGCTTAAGAGGTTAGGCGAGTCAAACATGGACACGTCAAATCTAAACAAGCGTTCAACAGTCTGGCGTGACGAGCGTGACGACGCGACCTATAGGATTGAACTCATTTGCATAGGTCGCTGTTTGAGACAAACCTTGAACCCACTCCGTCGAGACAAGTTAACAAATGACCCGAGAGCTGCCGTCGACCGAGAACTGCACGCTGCTCGCGAACAGAGTGTTGGGGAAAACCGTGAAAAATTCTGGTCACCGTCAACCGAAACGCTCTGCGTATTGGACCACATATATAAGACTCACGGCGTCTCAGCTGCTTGGGAGCGGGAAACTGCTCACCAATGTGTTTGAAGTCTAGGTGGATTGCGGTGAGGGAGGAGGAAGGGACCCTGCCTTTTTTTTTTTTTTTCCTTCTCTTTTTTTTTCTCCTTCCTTCCGCACGGCTTCATATTTGACAGCGTTAAATAAAATAAAAGCGTATTTAAAATAAAGAGATAAACAGCATTAGAACAACAACAACAGCCACCACTATAATAATAATTCACTCATTCATTGTTTTTTAAACACCCTTCCAGCTCCTAAATAATAATAATAATATGAATATCATACCATACAATAACTTAAAATCGAATTTCACAAACTGCTGTATTTCTGCAATTCCAAAGCGAGTGATCAAGCGAGCCGGGTTCATCAGAGCAAAATCAATACTTCGTGTTAGTATAATTGTTATGTCTTTTCAAAGAACACTCGAGAAATGTGCTTGACGCGAGGGCACTTTACATTGTGACACGGATGAGTCGGAGTGGGACTCGTCATCAGCATCACGCCGGTGTAGCTGTGCCAGCGACGGGCTTTCGGGTGACAGAGGCTTGTCCGTTTCTTTTTTTTTCTCCATCTCATTTTTCTCGCGTGAATACATTGCAGATGATTTGGTGCGAGTGGCGCGCCGGGTATCGCTGTTCCTCTTTTAGTGAGAAGGTTGCTGGTTCGAGGCCAGCGGGGGCTCTTCCGAAAGGAACTTGCTCATTCTCGTGAGCGGGGTTTCTCCGGTTTACTCCACTGGAGCAAAAACATGCGTCGAGATCATTGAATTTGCTCAATTCTAGGGCGTACCCCGCAATCTTCCCAAACGGCGCTGGAAACGTGCACCGGCACCATAAGCCTGACTCTGAAAAGGGAAGATGGATTTGGGAAACGCGAGAGCTGCTTCCTGGGTACCGATTGATGCAAAGGGCCACGGCTTTGACACCTCGTATGAGCGGATTACGATTGAAGGATACTCTTCTCTGCAAAGACACGGATCGCGTTCATTGATTTTCACAACGAATGCAGACAATGAACGAACGAGGTAGTAAACGGGTAAACATTTATGGGCAACACTTTGGTTTTCCTCTTAGTGCGACTGATTTCTTGTTAAATTGAAAAAAATATAAGAAGTGTTCAAAACACTTCAAAATGATCACTTCTACGACGGTCCCGAGAAAATCACAATATCCAATGTACGAATCATAGATGAAACACGTACAAAAGTGAGCTAAGATTGTTTTGGTTTCTTTATTTTTTTACATTTTTAACATTTTACCATAAACAATTTGTACATTTTACAAACGCGTCGAACAAAGCGTGTGCTGGACACCAAATCTGCTCTCTTTCCGTTATTGGGCAGCCTGGCATCGCGTGCACTTTACCCGTATGTTGTTCTCTGAGTGAGTCTTGAGTGTGGCTTTTGGAGTGCGGTCGGCTCTCATAAACACACGCACATCTCTCGCTGACGTTGGCTGTGTGTTTCTGGCATTGTCCTGCTGACTGCGACGAGCAGAAGAAATCAACTCGTCAAAACGGACAACGCCACCGCGGGAATTTCACCAGGAGAATCTAAGGGAACAAGTAAAAGCAGACTCTGTTTAAAGACAGTGCATGTCAAAGGCAGAACACCAACGCAATTTATTGGCCTTCACGAATTCACACAGACACGTCATCGCAGTCGCGGCGTGGAGAGAACCCTGTGCTTTTACTGACTCTGTAAAGCATTTCTATCTAGGGAGAGAGAGAGAGAGAGAGAGAGAAATCACTGTCATAGTCTTCGTTTCTGCTGCTTTCTGAAAAAGAAACCCGTACTTGGCTCATTAGCATCTGTAACCAGCAGGAGCCGCCTGCTAGCCTCGAACTAGTGACCTTTTGATGAAAAGCCACAGTGCTAGCTCTTGTGAAATGCGTCGACTCTAAAGAACAGCCTTAGCACAGGCCCAAAGGGCCGCAGTCACGGACACATTTGGAATGTCGGTTTTGCTCTCAAAGCTAAATTTTGTCACTGTAGTTATAGCTGCAACCCATCTTTAGAGAGAAAAAAAGACAAGTCTTGAATTTTCTTGTCTCTATCCCTTTTTTTTTCAATTAAACACAGCCGCAATAGCACACAAGTTCAAGTTTGATTATTTATATAGCGCTTTTCACAACGGACAGTGTCTCAAAGCAGCTTTACAGTAAACCAACAAGTTGAAACTCGAAAAAGAGGAAAAAATTAATTAATAAGTGGTGTATATTTCCCTAATAAGACTATGAGGTGGTCTGGAAATGTTTTGTTGAACCCCAAATGAATTTACTAGGTCTATAAATAACAGTCCAAGGGCATCACCTGGTTCATCTACATGAATATTAAAATCTCCCACAAGCAGTAATTTATCAAAAGTGACCAAGAGATCAGAGAGAAATTGAACAAAAACACGTTACTCACCCCTGGCCCTCTCTCTCTCTCTCTCTCTCTCTCTCTCTCTCTTTCTCTTTCTCTCTCTGCGGTTTTGGGCGCGTGTGCGCCCTCAGGTGGCGAACCTCTGAAAAGAAAAAACACAAATACACAGCACGAATCTGTTGAAGTGGTTGAGCGTCCAGTTAACCACGAGCTTCAAATAAAAGACAAAAGCATTTCTTAGGCAAGTAAAACCAGACGCATCAAGTCTAAACAAACGTTTATCAGTCAGGCGTGACGAGAATGACGAGCGTGACGACGCAACCAATAGAGTTGAGCGTCATTTGCATAGGTCCCTGTTTGAGCAAACCTTGAATCTACTCCGTCGAGACGAGGAACCAAATGACCTGAGAGCTTAAGCCCACCGAGAATCACACGCTGCTCGCGAACAGAGTGTTGGGGGAGACCCTGAATATTTCCGGTCGCCGTCAACTTAAATGCACTGCATAATAGGCCATTTATAATGAGCGCACGACGTCACAATTGGCTGTGAGCGGGGCGGCAGCTCACTGATGTGTCTGAAGTCTGTGTGGATTTGCGGTGCGGGGAAGAGGATGCGCACTTTTTTTCTTTCTTTCGCACGGCTTCATATTGTTAAATAAAATAAATGTATAAAATAAAAATGTATTTAAAATAAAGAAATAAACAGCATTAGAACAACAACAATAGCAAATAATAATATGAATATCAACAATACAATTACTTAAAATCAAATTTCACAAACTGCTGTATTTATGCACTTCCAAAACGAGTGATCAAACGAATCGGGATCATCAGAGTAAAAACAGTATTTCGTGTCAGTATAATTGTTATGTCTTTTCAAAGAACACTTGTCTAATTATAAAATATCTATGGTTTTAACCATAGACTTTAAAACCTAATCACACGGTATGGGAGTTTCAAAATCCATCACCGCGCATGCGCGTATGAACATTGATTACGTCCTCAATACTATTGATTACGTCCTCAATACTATTGAGTACGTCATCGCGCATGTGTGTTTCGATATTCATTACCGGGCATGCCTTAGAACATTTGTTAGGTGCTCAATGCCATTGAGTACGTAACCAATGCGAGGGCACTTTACATTTTGACCATGATGAGTCGGGGTGGGACTCGTCATCGGCATCACGCCGGTGTAGCTGTGTCAGCGGCGGGCTTTTGGGTGACAGAGGCTTGTCCGTTGTTTTTTTTTTGTTTTTTTTCTCCATCTCATTTTTCTCGCGTGAATACATTGCAGATGATTTGTTGCGAGTGGCATGCCGGGTATGGCTGTTCCTCTTTTAGTGAGAAGGTTGCTGGTTCGAGGCCAGCCGGGGCTCTTCCAAAAGGAACTTGCTCATTCGCGTGAGCGGGTTTTCTCCGGTTTACTCCACTGGAGCAAAAACACGCGTCGAGATCATTGAATTTGCTCAATTCTAGGGCGTACCCCGCAATCTTCCCAAACGGCGCTGGAAACGTGCACCGGCACCATAAGCCTTTGACTCTGAAAAGGAAGATGGATTTGGGAAACGCGAGAGCTGCTTCCTGGGTACCGATTGATGCAAAGGGCCACCGCTTTGACACCTCGTATGAGCGGATTACGATTGAAGGATACTCTTCTCTGCAAAGACACAGATCGCGTTCATTAATTTTCACAACGAATACAGACAATGAACGAACGAGGTAGTAAACGGGTAAACATTTATGGGCAACACTTTAGTTTTCCTCTTAGTGCGACTGATTTCTTGTTAATTGAAAAAAATATAAGAAATGTTCAAAACACTTCAAAATGATCACTTCTACGACGGTCCCGAGAAAATCACAATATCCAATGTACGAATCATAGATGAAACACGTACAAAAAGTGAGCTAAGATTGTTTTTGGTTTCTTTATTTTTTTACATTTTTAACATTTTACCATAAACAATTTGTACATTTTACAAACGCATCGAACAAAACGTGTGCTGGACACCAAATCTGCTCTCCGTTATTGGGCAGCCTGGCATCGCGTGCACTTTACCCGTATGTTGTTCTCTGAGTGAGTCTTGAGTGTGGCTTTTGGAGTGCGGTCGGCTCTCATAAACACACGCACATCTCTCGCTGGCGTTGGCTGTGTGTTTCTGGCATTGTCCTGCTGACTGCGACGAGCAGAAGAAATCAACTCGTCAAAGCGGACAGCGCCACCGCGGGAATTTCACCAGGAGAATCTAAGGGAACAAGTAAAAGCAGACTCTGTTTAAAAGACAGCGCATGTCAAAGGCAGAACACCAACGCAATTTATTGGCCTTCCCGAATTCACACAGACACGTCATCGCAGTCGCGGCGTGGAGAGAACCCTGTGCTTTTACTGGCTCTGTAAAGCATTTCTACTAGGGAGAGAGAGAGAGAGAGAGAGAAATCACTGTCACAGCCGTCGTTTCTGCTGCTTTCTGAAAAAAGAAACCCGTACTTGGCTCATTAGCATCTGTAACCAGCAGGAGCCGCCCGCTAGACTCGAACTAGTGACCTTTTGATGAAAAGCCACAGTGCTAGCTCTTGTGAAATCCGTCGACTGTAAAGAACAGCCTTAGCACAGGCCCAAAGGGCCGCAGTCACGGACACATTTGGAATGTCAGTTTTGCTCTCAAAGCTAAATTTTGTCACTGTAGTTATGGCTGCAACCCATCTTTAGAGAGAAAAAAAGACAAGTCTCGAATTTTCTTGTCTCTATCCCTTTTTTTTCCAATTAAACACAGCCGCAATAGCACACAAGTTCAAGTTTGATTATTTATATAGCGCTTTTCACAACGGACAGTGTCTCAAAGCAACTTTACAGTAAACCAACAAGTTGAAACTCGAAAAAGAGGAAAAAATTAATTAATAAGTGGTGTATATTTCCCTAATAAGACTATGTGGTGGTCTGGAAATGTTTTGTTGAACCCCAAATGAATTTACTAGGTCTATAAATGACAGTCCAAGGGCATCACCTGGTTCATCTACATGAATATTAAAATCTCCCACAAACAGTAATTTATCAAAAGTGACCAAGAGATCAGAGAGAAATTGAACAAAAAAACGTTACTCAAACCTGGCCCTCTCTCTCTCTCTCTCTTTCTCTCTCTGCGGTTTTTGGAGCGTGTGCGCCCTCAGGTGGCGAACCTCTGAAAAGAAAAACACAAATACACAGCACGAATCTGTTGAAGTGGTTAAGCGTCCAGTTAACCACGAGCTTCAAATAAAGGACAAAAGCATTTCTTAGGCAAGTAAAACCAGACACATCAAGTCTAAACAAGCGTTTATCAGTCAGGCGTGACGAGAATGACGAGCGTGACGACGCAACCAATAGAGTTGAACGTCATTTGCATAGGTCCCTGTTTGAGCAAACCTTGGATCTACTCCGTCGAGACGAGGAACCAAATGACCTGAGAGCTTAAGCCCACCGAGAATCACACGCTGCTCACGAACAGAGTGTTGGGGGAGACCCTGAATATTTCCGGTCACCGTCAACTTAAATGCACTACATAATAGGCCATTTATAATGAGCGCACGACGTCACAATTGGCTGTGAGCGGGGCGGCAGCTCACTGATGTGTCTGAAGTCTGTGTGGATTTGCGGTGCGGGGAAGAGGATGCGCACTTTTTTTTTTTCTTTCGCACGGCTTCATATTGTTAAATAAAATAAATGTATAAAATAAAAATGTATTTAAAATAAAGAAATAAACAGCATTAGAACAACAACAATAGCAAATAATAATATGAATATCAACAATACAATTACTTAAAATCGAATTTCACAAACTGCTGTATTTATGCACTTCCAAAACGAGTGATCAAACGAATCGGGATCATCAGAGTAAAAACAGTATTTCGTGTCAGTATAATTGTTATGTCTTTTCAAAGAACACTTGTCTAATTATAAAATATCTATGGTTTTAACCATAGACTTTAAAACCTAATCACAGGGTATGGGAGTTTCAAAATCCATCACCGCGCATGCGCGTATGAACATTGATTACGTCCTCAATACTATTGAGTACGTCATCGCGCATGTGTGTTTCGATATTCATTACGGCGCATGCCTTAGAACATTTGTTAGGTGCTCAATGCCATTGAGTACGTAACCAATGCGAGGGCACTTTACATTTTGACCATGATGAGTCGGGGTGGGACTCGTCATCAGCATCACGCCGGTGTAGCTGTGTCAGCGACGGGCTTTTGGGTGACAGAGGCTTGTCCGTTGTTTTTTTTTTGTTTTTTTTTCCCCATCTCATTTTTCTCGCGTGAATACATTGCAGATGATTTGTTGCGAGTGGCACGCCGGGTATCGCTGTTCCTCTTTTAGTGAGAAGGTTGCTGGTTCGAGGCCAGCCGGGGCTCTTCCAAAAGGAACTTGCTCATTCTCGTGAGCGGGTTTTCTCCGGTTTACTCCACTGGAGCAAAAACATGCGTCGAGATCATTGAATTTGCTCAATTCTAGGGCGTACCTCGCAATCTTCCCAAGCGGCGCTGGAAACGTGCACCGGCACCATAAGCCTTTGACTCTGAAAGGGGAAGATGGATTTGGGAAACGCGAGAGCTGCTTCCTGGGTACCGATTGATGCAAAGGGCCACGCTTTGACACCTCGTATGAGCGGATTACGATTGAAGGATACTCTTCTCTGCAAAGACACAGATCGCGTTCATTAATTTTCACAACGAATACAGACAATGAACGAACGAGGTAGTAAACGGGTAAACATTTATGGGCAACACTTTAGTTTTTCCCTTAGTGCGACTGATTTCTTGTTAAATTGAAAAAAATATAAGAAATGTTCAAAACACTTCAAAATGATCACTTCTACGGCGGTCCCGAGAAAATCACAATATCCAATGTACGAATCATAGATGAAACACGTACAAAAAGTGAGCTAAGATTGTTTTGGTTTCTTTGTTTTTTTACATTTTTAACATTTTACCATAAACAATTTGTACATTTTACAAACGCATCGAACAAAACGTGTGCTGGACACCAAATCTGCTCTCTTTCCGTTATTGGGCAGCCTGGCATCGCGTGCACTTTACCCGTTTGTTGTTCTCTGAGTGAGTCTTGAGTGTGGCTTTCGGAGTGCGGTCGGCTCTCATAAACACACGCACATCTCTCGCTGACGTTGGCTGTGTGTTTCTGGCATTGTCCTGCTGACTGCGCCGAGCAGAAGAAATCAACTCGTCAAAACGGACAACGCCACCGCGGGAATTTCACCAGGAGAATCTAAGGGAACAAGTAAAAGCAGACTCTGTTTAAAAGACAGCGCATGTCATCGCGCATGTGTGTTTCGATATTCATTACCGCGCATGCCTCAGAACATTTGTTAGGTGCTCAATGCCATTGAGTACGTAACCAATGCGAGGGCACTTTACATTTTGACCATGATGAGTCGGGGTGGGACTCGTCATCAGCATCGCGCCGGTGTAGCTGTGTCAGCGACGGGCTTTTGGGTGACAGAGGCTTGTCCGTTGTTTTTTTTTGTTGTTTTTCCCCATCTCATTTTTCTCGCGTGAATACATTGCAGATGATTTGTTGCGAGTGGCACGCCGGGTATCGCTGTTCCTCTTTTAGTGGGAAGGTTGCTGGTTCGAGGCCAGCCGGGGCTCTTCCAAAAGGAACTTGCTCATTCTGGTGAGCGGGTTTTCTCCGGTTTACTCCACTGGAGCAAAAACATGCGTCGAGATCATTGAATTTGCTCAATTCTAGGGCGTACCCCGCAATCTTCCCAAACGGCGGTGGAAACGTGCACCGGCACCATAAACCTTTGACTCTGAAAAGGGAAGATGGATTTGGGAAACGCGAGAGCTGCTTCCTGGGTACCGATTGATGCAAGGGGCCACCGCTTTGACACCTCGTATGAGCGGATTACGATTGAAGGATACTCTTCTGCAAAGACACAGATCGCGTTCATTAATTTTCACAACGAATACAGACAATGAACGAACGAGGTAGTAAACGGGTAAGCATTTATGGGCAACACTTTAGTTTTCCTCTTAGTGCGACTGATTTCTTGTTAAATTGAAAAAAATATAAGAAATGTTCAAAACACTTCAAAATGGTCACTTCTACGACGGTCCCGAGAAAATCACAATATCCAATGTGCGAATCATAGATGAAACACGTACAAAAAGTGAGCTAAGATTGTTTTGGTTTCTTTATTTTTTTACATTTTTAACATTTTACCATAAACAATTTGTACATTTTACAAGCGCGTCGAACAAAACGTGTGCTGGACACCAAATCTGCTCTCTTTCCGTTATTGGGCAGCCTGGCATCGCGTGCACTTTACCGTATGTTGTTCTCTGAGTGAGTCTTGAGTGTGGCTTTCGGAGTGCGGTCGGCTCTCATAAACACGCGCACATCTCTCGCTGACGTTGGCTGTGTGTTTCTGGCATTGTCCTGCTGACTGCGGCGAGCAGAAGAAATCAACTCGTCAAAACGGACAACGCCACCGCGGGAATTTCACCAGGAGAATCTAAGGGGACAAGTAAAAGCAGACTCTGTTTAAAAGACAGTGCATGTCAAAGGCAGAACACCAACGCAATTTATTGGCCTTCACGAATTCACACAGACACGTCATCGCAGTCGCGGCGTGGGGAGAACCCTGTGCTTTTACTGACTCTGTAAAGCATTTCTACTAGGGAGAGAGAGAGAGAGAGAGAGAGAGAAATCACTGTCACAGCCTTCGTTTCTGCTGCTTTCTGAAAAAGAAACCCGTACTTGGCTCATTAGCATCTGTAACCAGCAGGAGCCGCCCGCTAGCCTCGAACTAGTGACCTTTCGATGAAAAGCCACAGTGCTAGCTCTTGTGAAATGCGTCGACTGTAAAGAACAGCCTTAGCACAGGCCCAAAGAGCCGCAGTCACGGACACATTTGGAATGTCAGTTTTGCTCTCAAAGCTAAATTTTGTCACTGTAGTTATGGCTGCAACCCATCTTTAGAGAGAAAAAAGACAAGTCTCGAATTTTCTTGTCTCTATCCCTTTTTTTTTCAATTAAACACAGCCTCAATAGCACACAAGTTCAAGTTTGATTATTTATATAGCGCTTTTCACAACGGACAGTGTCTCAAAGCAGCTTTACAGTAAACCAACAAGTTGAAACTCGAAAAAGAAAAAAAAATTAATTAATAAGTGGTGTATATTTCCCTAATAAGACTATGAGGTGGTCTGGAAATGTGTTGTTGAACCCCAAATGAATTTACTAGGTCTATAAATGACAGTCCAAGGGCATCACCTGGTTCATCTACATGAATATTAAAATCTCCCATAAGCAGTAATTTATCAAAAGTGACCAAGAGATCAGAGAGAAATTGAACAAAAAAACGTTACTCAAACCTGGCCCTCTCTCTCTCTCTCTCTCTCTCTCTCTCTCTTTCTCTTTCTCTCTCTCTGCGGTTTTTGGAGCGTGTGCGCCCTCAGGTGGCGAACCTCTGAAAAGAAACCACACAAATACATAGCACGAATCTGTTGAAGTGGTTAAGCGTCCAGTTAACCACGAGCTTCAAATAAAAGACAAAAGCATTTCTTAGGCAAGTAAAACCAGACACATCAAGTCTAAACAAACGTTTATCAGTCAGGCGTGACGAGAATGACGAGCGTGACGACGCAACCAATAGAGTTGAACGTCATTTGCATAGGTCCCTGATTGAGCAAACCTTGAATCTACTCCGTTAAGACGAGGAACCAAAAGACCTGAAAGCTTAAGCCCACCGAGAATCGCACGCTGCTCGCGAACAGAGTGTT
>SRMA01006564.1:0-15458 GCA_007224835.1 Danionella cerebrum
GGGGGTTGGTGTAATTTTCTTGTAGTCACACAGAGATCAATATATAATGTCAATGATCCTCCATAGCAACCATATTGGTTACCATAGCAACCAAATTGGCATATCTCTAACTCAGCTCAGGGAAATGCTAGAGACATGGGGGTTGATTCATTTCCCTCAGAGTGACACTGGGAACATTCTATTATGTAATTGACCTGTCCAAAGCAACCAGACTTTTTACCAAAGCAATGCATTTGACATTTCTCTATCTTAGTTTATGAAAATGCTAGACAGAATTTCATCTTACTAAAATTTTACCTTTCAGCTTCCACTTTCAACTGTTGTACACTTTCAACTTTCCAAATGTTTCACCTTTCAGCTTCCACTTTCTACTATTGATGCTTTCAACTTTACAATGCTTCACCTTTCAACTTTTGACACTTTCAACTTTCTGTTTCACTTTTCTTCTTCCACTTTCAAATTTATACATTTTCAACTTTATAATGTTTCACCTTTCATCTTCCACTTTCAACTTTTGATATTTTCAACTTTACATTGTTTCACCTTTCAGCTTCCACTTTCAACTTTTGACACTTTCAACTTTCTAATGTTTAGTCTTTCAGCTTCCACTTTGAACTTTTGTCACTTCCAACTTTCAAATCTTTCAACTTTCAGCTTCAATTTTCAACTTTAGATTTTTTTCATATACTTTCAGCCTGCTTTCATTTTCAGCTCTCTGCATTCACACGCATTTTCCGCTAGGAAATGCATATTCTAGTTTTTATTCCCCCCCTTTTTTTATAAGTCAACTACTTCAGCATCCTTTGGCCTAGAAACACCATTCAAACTTTAAAATGTTCAGTTTTTTTCAGACTAGGTTGCTATTACATATCACTTTTCAAACTTTTATACTTTTTATAAAATTTAACTTTATTTAAAATATTTTTCCCATTGAAATGAATGGGAAACACTTCAACTCTCTTTCAATCTTCAGCTTTTTTTCAACCTTCATAACTTCAGCATACTTTCAGCTAGAGCAATCATTCAACTTTTAAACAATTCAACACATTTTCAGCTTTTAAAATATGTTTTCAGCTTTTTCATATCTTTTACAGATTTTTATAAATCACAGTTTAAGTTTAATGAAGAATTTGGATTTTGACCTAATTCTGCTCCACTCTAGCTTCCACTCTAATTTTCCACATCTCAAACTTCTTGATCTATTCCTCTCTCCTAAACTAAACTTTAACATTTATGCACAAAATTTATATTAAAGTAGTAGAGAAATTTGTCCTCTTTCCATAGATGCAGTTGTTCCTTTCATACGACCTACGGTTTTTAAACTAGGAGGGCTAAACCTTAACGAGGGAAGAAAATTGCTCCATTAAGATCAATGCATTTCACCCAGAAAATGATGCTCCAAAGTTTTAAATAAAGGATTTTTCTAACTCGCCATAACTCCTAGATTTCTCCACATATCGTTAAAAAATTTACATCATAATCTTTATTGAGGCCTTCTGCTTCTCACAAAGAAAGAATCATCTCGATATGTCTTACGGTTCTTCTATAATGTTTATTTGTTTGAGGCATGGTCAACATCTGAGAAATGTCTCCTCCATTCGAAAAGTGGCAGTTGGAGGCAGCTGTTAATCAACTAATTTGAATAACGAAATTTGATTGGCTTAACCTTCCCATAGACTCACAATGGGCCATAGAGATGCATTGCTGCCATTCATTTCAATGGGGCAATTGATTCCCATATGATCCTTTTGTAAAAGAGCTTTTGTAATTGGTTCACAATGGAGATTTAAAGCAACATTAAGGATGCGTATTAATAATCCAGCCAATCAATGCTTATGATTTAACATTAATTCAACAAGCCACGCCCACTTTTCAACATCATTTTTTGAATGTCAAATATCTTCTAAGTGGAACATCGTAGAGACATGGGAGTTGTTTTATATTGATCTAAGTTAAATGTAGAGTACAACATGATGCCACTAACTCATCCATAGCAACCAGATTATTTACCATAGCAACCAAATTGGATAATCTTTATCTCAGCCTAGGTAAATGCTAGAGACACAGGAGTTGGTCTAATTGACTTCTAGTCAAACAGGGAACCTTATAAAATGTCAATGACCCCTCCATAGCAACCATACTGGTTACCATAGCAACCCAGCTGACACATCTCTATCTCATCTTAGGAAAATGAGAGAGACACGGGAGTTGGTCTAAATGACTTGTGGTAACACAGGGAACATTATATAATGTCACTGACCCCTCCATAGCAGCCATACTGGTTACCATAGCAACCAAATTGACACATGTCTATCTCAGCTTAGGAAAATGAGAGAGACATGGGAGTTGGTTTAAATGACTTGTAGTCAGAAAGGGAACATTATATAATGTCACTTACCCCTCCATAGCAACCATACTGGTTACCATAGCAACCAAATTGACACATTTCTATCTCAGCTTAGGAAATTGAGAGAGACACGGGAGTTGGTCTAAATGACTTGTAGTCACACAGGGAACATTATATAATGTCACTTACCCCTCCATAGCAACCACACTGGTTACCATAGCAACCAAATTGACACATCTCTATCTCAGCTTAGGAAAATGCTAGAGACACGGGAGTTGGTCTAAATGACTTGTAGTCACACAGGGAAAATTATATAATGTCACTGACCCCTCCATAGCAACCATACTGGTTACCATAGCAACCAAATTGACACATCTCTATCTCAGCCTAGGAAAATGAGAGAGACACGGGAGTTGGTCTAAATGACTTGTAGTCACACAGGGAACATTATATAATGTCACTGACCCCTCCATAGCAACCATACTGGTTACCATAACAACCCAGTTGACACATCTCTATCTCAGCCTAGGAAAATGCCAGAGACACAGGAGTTGGTCTAATTGACTTGTAGTCACACAGGGAACATTATATAATGTCAATGACCTCTCCATAGCAACCATACTGGTTACCATAGCAACACAATTGACACATCTCTATCTCAGCTTGGGAAAACGAGAGAGACACAGGAGTTGGTCTAAATGACTTGTAGTCACACAGGGAACATTATATAATATCACTGACCCCTACATAGCAACCATACTGGTTACCATAGCAACAAATTGACACATCTCTATCTCAGCTTAGGAAAATGAGAGAGACACGGGAGTTGGTCTAAATGACTTGTAGTCACACAGGGAACATTATATAATGTCACTGACTCCTCCATAGCAACTATACTGGTTACCATAGCAACCAAAATGACACATCTCTATCTCAGCTTAGTAAAATGAGAGAGACACAGGGGTGGGTCTAAATGACTTGTAGTCACACAGGGAACATTATATAATGTCACTGGCTCCTCCATAGCAACCATACTGGTTACCATAGCAACCAAAATGACACATCTTTATCTCAGCTTAGTAAAATGAAAGAGACACGGGAGTGGGTCTAAATGACTTGTAGTCACACAGGGAACATTATATAATGTCACTGACTCCTCCATAGCAACCATACTGTTACCATAGCAACCAAAATGACATCTCTATCTCAGCTTAGTAAAATGAGAGAGACACGAGAGCGGGTCTAAATGACTTGTAGTCACACAGGGAACATTATATAATGTCACTGACACCTCCATAGCAACCATACTGGTTACCATAGCAACCAAAATGACACATCTCTATCTCAGCTTAGTAAAATGAGAGACACGGGAGTGGGTCTAAATGACTTGTAGTCACACAGGGAACATTATATAATGTCACTGACCCCTCCATAGCAACCATACTGGTTACCATAGCAACCAAATTGGCATATCCCTATATCAGCTTTGGAAAAAGCTAGAGACATGGGGGTTGTTTTGTTTCACTCATAGTGACACTGGGAACAATCTATTATTTAAATGACCTGTCCTGAGCGACCAGACTTTTTACCACAGCAACGCAATTGCCATATCTTTATCTTAGGTTAGGAAAATGCTAGACAGAATTTCAACTTACTTAAATTATACCTTTCAGCTTCCACTTTAAACTTTTGACACTTTAAACTTTCAAAAGTTTCACCTTCAGCTTCCACTTTCTATTTTTGACACTTTCAACTTTACAATGCTTCACCTTCCAACTTTAAACGTTTTCAACTTTAAAATGTTTCACCTTTCAGCCTCCACTTTCAACTTTTGATATTTTCAACTTTACAATGTTTCACCTTTCAGCTTCCACTTTCATCTTTTGACACTTTCAACTTTCTAATATTTTAACATTCAGCTTCCACTTTCAACTTTACATATTTCAACTTCACAATGTTTCAGCTTCAGCTTTCAAATTTTGACACTTTTCAAATTACAGTGTTTCACCTTTTAGCTTTAACTTTCAACTTTTGACACTTTTAACTTTCTAATGTTTCACCGTTCAGCCAAAGAATTCAGCAATTTTAAGCATTCTCTTTCAGCTCTCTGCATTCACACGCATTTTCCGCTAGGAAATGCACTTTCTAGTTATTATTTTTTTTATTATTTTTATTCCCCCCCCTTTTTTGAAAAGCCAACTACTTCAGCATACTTTGCACTAGAAACACCATTCAAACTTTAAAATGTTCAGCTTTTTTCAGACTAGGTTGCTATTACATATCACTTTTCAAACTTTTATACTTTTTATAAAATTTAACTTTATTTAAAATTTTTTTCCCATTGAAATGAATGGGAAACACTTCAACTCTCTGTCAATCTTCAGCTTTTTTTTCAACCTTCATAACTTCAGCATACTTTCAGCTAGAGCAATCATTCAAATTTTAAACAATTCAACACATTTTCAGCTTTTAAAATATGTTTTCAGCTTTTTCATATCTTTTACAGATTTTTATAAATAACAGTTTAAGTTTTATGAAGAATTTGGATTTTGACCTAATTATGCTCCACTCTAGCTTCCACTCTAATTTTCCACATCTCAAACTTCTTAATCTATTCCTCTCTCCTAAACTAAACTTTCCCCTTTATGCACAAAATTATTATTAAAGTAGTAGAGAAATTTGTCCTCTTTCCAAAGATACAGTTGTTTCTTTCATAGGACCTACGGTTTTTAAACTAGGAGGGCTAAACCTTAACGAGGGAAGAAAATTGCTCCATTAAGATCAATGCATTTCACCCAGAAAATGATGCTCCAAAGTTTTAAATTTAGGCTTTTTCTAACTCGCCATAACTCCTAGATTTTTCCACATATCGTTAAAAATTTTACATCATAATCTTCATTGAGGCCTTCTGCTTCTCACAAAGAAAGAATCATCTTGATATGTCTTACGGTTCTTCTGTAATGTTTATTTGTTTGAGGCATGGTCAACATCTGAGAAATGTCTCCTCGATTCGAAAAGTGGCAGTTGGAGCCAGCTGTTAATCAACTAATTTGAATAACGAAATTTGATTGGCTTAGCCTTCTCATAGACTCACAATGGGCCATAGAGATGCATTGCTGCCATTCTTTTCAATGGGGCACTTGATTCCCATATGATCCTATTGTAAAATAGCTTTTGTAATTGGTTCACAATGGAGAGTCATAGCAACATTAAGGATGCATATAACTAATCCAGCCAATCAATGTATGATTTAACATTAGCTCAACAAGCCACGCCCACTTTTCAACATCATTTTTGAATGTCAAATATCTTCTAAGTGGAACATCGTAGAGACATGGGGGTTGTTTTATATTGATCTAAGTTGAATGTAGATTAGAACATGATGTCACCAATTCATCTATAGCAACCAGATTAATTTCCATAGCAACCCAATTGACACATCTCTATCTCAGCCCAGGAAAATGCTAGGGACACAGGAGTTGGTCTAATTGACTTATAGTCACACAGGGAACATTATATAATGTCAATGACCCCTCCATAGCAACCATAATGGTAACCATAGCAACCTGATTGACACATATCTATCTCAGCTTAGGAAAATGCTAGAGACATGGGGGGTGAGTTTGTTTCACTAATAGCGACCCCGGGAACATTCATTGAGGTACCTGACCCTCCATAGCAACCATACTGGTTACCATAGCAACCCAGTTGACACATCTCTATCTCAGCTTAGGAAAATGCTAGAGACATGGGGGTGAGTTTATTTCACTAGTAGCGACCCCGGGAACATTCATTGAGGTACCTGGACCTCCATAGCAACCATACTGGTTACCATAGCAACCCAGTTGACACATTTCTATCTCAGATTTGGAAACGACAGAGACACAGGAGTTGGTCTAAATGACTTGTAGTCACACAGGAAACATCATATAATGTCACTGACCACTACCTAGCAACCATACTGGTTACCATAGCAACCAAATTGACACATCTCTATCTCAGTTTAGGAAAATGAGAGAGACACGGGAGTTGGTCTAAATGACTTGTAGTCACACAGGGAACATTATATAATGTCACTTACCCCTCCATAGCAACCATACTGGTTACCATAGCAACCGAATTGACACATCTCTATCTCAGCTTAGGAAAATGCTAGAGACATGGGAGTTGGTCCAAATGACTTGTATTAACACTGGGAACATTATATAATGTCACTGACCCCTCCATAGCAACCATACTGGTTACCATAGCAACCAAATTGACACATCTCTATCTCAGTTTAGGAAAATGAGAGAGACACAGGGGTTGGTCTAAATGACTTGTAGTCACACAGGGAGCATTATATAATGTCACTTACCCCTCCATAGCAACCATACTGGTTACCATAGCAACAAAATTGACACATCTCCATCTCAGCTTAGGAAAATAAGAGAGACACTGGAGTTTATCTAAATGACTTGTAGTCACACAGGGAACATTATATAATGTCACTGACCCCTGCATAGCAACCATACTGGTTACCATAGCAACCAAATTGACACATCTCTATCTCAGTTTAGGAAAATGAGAGAGACACGGGAGTTGGTCTAAATGACTTGTAGTCACACAGGGAACATTATATAATGTCACTGACCCCTCCATAGCAACCATACTGGTTACCATAGCAACCAAATTAGCATATCCCTATATCAGCTTTGGAAAATGCTAGAGACATGGGGGTTGTTTTGTTTCACTCATAGTGACACTGGGAACAATCTATTATTTAAATGACCTGTCCTGAGCAACCAGACTTTTTACCACAGCAACACAATTGCCATATCTTTATCTTAGGTTAGGAAAATGCTAGACAGAATTTCAACTTACTTATATTATACCTTTCAGCTTCCACTTTAAACTTTTGACACTTTAAACTTTCAAAAGTTTCACCTTCAGCTTCCACTTTCTATTTTTGACACTTTCAACTTTACAATGCTTCACCTTTCAACTTTATACGTTTTCAACTTTAAAATGTTTCACCTTTCAGCCTCCACTTTCAACTTTTGATATTTTCAACTTTGCAATGTTTCACCTTTCAGCTTCCACTTTCAACTTTTGACCCTTTCAACTTTCTAATATTTTAACATTCAGCTTCCACTTTCAACTTTACATATTTCAACTTTACAATGTTTCAGCTTCAGCTTTCAAATTTTGACACTTTTCAAATTACAGTGTTTCACCTTTTAGCTTCAACTTTCAACTTTTGACACTTAACTTTCTAATGTTTCACCGTTCAGCCAAGGAATTCAGCAATTTTAAGCATTCTCTTTCAGCTCTCTGCATTCACACGCATTTTCCGCTAGGAAATGCACTTTCTAGTTATTTTTTTTCTTTTTATTATTCTTATTCCCCCCCTTTTTCCGGAGCTAACTACTTCAGCATACTTTGCTCTAGAAACACCATTCAAACGTCCAAACGTTCAGCTTTTTTTGCTCTATGTTGCTTTTATTCAGCTTTTTCATATCTTTTATACTTTTTATAAAAATAAACTTTATTTAAAAATTTTTTTCCCATTGAAATGAATGGGAAACACTTCAAATCTCTTTCAATCTTCAGCTTTTTTTCAACCTTCATAACTTCAGCATACTTTCATCTAGAGCAATCATTCAACTTTTAAACAATTCAGCACATTTTCAGCTTTTAAAAGCTCTTTTCAGCTTTTACATATCTTTTACAGATTTTAATAAATCGCAGTTTAAGTTTAATGAAGAATTTGGATTTTGACCTAATTCTGCTCCACTCTAGCTTCCACTCTAATTTTTAACATCTCAAACTTCTTCATCAATTCCTCTCTCCTAAACTAAACTTTACCCTTTATGCACAAAATTTATATTAAAGTAGTAGAGAAATTTGTCCTCTTTCCAAAGATGCAGTTGTTTCTTTCATATGACCTACGGTTTTTAAACTAGGAGGGCTAAACCTTAACGAGGGAAGCAAATTGCTCCATTAAGATCAATGCATTTCACCCAAAAAATAATGCTTGAAGGTTTTAAATTAAGGCTTTTTCTAACTCGCCATAACTAACAGAATTTTCCACATATCTTAAATTTTTTTACACCATAATCTTCATTGAGGCCTTCTGCTTCTCACAAAGAAAGAATCGTCTCGATATGTCTTACGGTTCTTCTGTAATGTTTATTTGTTTGAGGCATGGTCAACATCTGAGAAATGTCTCCTCCATTCGAAAAGTGGCAGTTGGAGGCAGCTGTTAATCAACTAATTTGAATAACGAAATTTGATTGGCTTAGCCTTCTCATAGACTCACAATGGGCCATAGAGATGTATTGCTGCCATTCATTTCAATGGGGCAATTGATTCCCATATGATCCTTTTGTAAAAGTGCTTTTGTAATTGGTTCACAATGGAGAGTCATAGCAACATTGAGGATGCATATAACTAATCCAGCCAATCAATGCTTATGATTTAACATTAATTCAACAAGCCACGCCCACTTTTCAACATTATTTTTGAATGTCAAATATCTTCTAAGTGGAATATCGTAGAAACATGGGAGTTGTTTTATATTGATCTAAGTTGAATGTAGATTACAACATGATTTCACCAACTCATCCATAGCAACCAGATTAATTTCCATAGCAACCCAATTGACACATCTCTATCTCAGCCCAGGAAAATGCTAGAGACACAGGAGTTGGTCTAATTGACTTATAGTCACACAGGGAACATTATATGATGTCAATGACCCCTCCATAGCAACCATCATGGTTACCATAGCAACCTGATTGACACATCTCTATCTCAGCTCAGGAAAATGCTAGAGACATGTGGGTGAGTTTGTTTCACTAATAGCGACCCCAGGAACATTCATTGAGGTACCTGACCCTCCATAGCAACCATACTGGTTACCATAGCAACCCAGTTGACACATCTCTATCTCAGCTTAGGAAAATGCTAAAGACACTGGAGTTTGTCTGAATGACTTGTAGTCACACAGGGAACATTATATACTGTCACTTACCCCTCCATAGCAATCAAAGTGGTTACCATAGCAACCAAATTGACACATCTCTATCTCAGCTTAGGAAAATGAGAGAGACACTGGAGTTGGTCTAAATGACTTGCAGTCACACAGGGAACATTATATAATGTCACTGACTCCTCCATAGCAACCATACTGGTTACCATAGCAACCAAAATGACACATCTCTATCTCAGCTTAGTAAAATGAGAGAGACACAGGAGTGGGTCTAAATGACTTGTAGTCACACAGGGAACATTATATAATGTCACTGACCCCTCCATAGCAACCATACTGGTTACAATGGCAACTAAATTGACATCTCTATCTCAGCTTAGGAAAATGCTAGAGACATGGGGGTTGTTTTGTTTCACTCATAGTGACACTGGGAACAATCTATTATGTAAATGACCTGTCCAGAGCGACCAGACTTTTTTACCACAGCAACGCAATTGCCATATCTTTATCTTAGGTTAGGAAAATGCTAGACAGAATTTCAACTTACTCATATTATACCTTTCAGCTTCCACTTTTAACTTTTGACACTTTCAACTTTCAAAAGTTTCACCTTCAGCTTCCACTTTCTATTTTTAACACTTTCAACTTTACAATGCTTCAACTTTAAACTTTATACGTTTTCAACTTTAGAATGTTTCACCTTTCAGCTTCCACTTTCAACTTTTGACACTTTTAACTTTCTAATGTTTCACCGTTCAGCCAAGGAATTCAGCAATTTTAAGCATTCTCTTTCAGCTCTCTGCATTCACACGCATTTTCCGCTAGGAAATGCACTTTCTAGTTATTATTATTATTATTTTTATTCCCCCCCCTTTTTTTATAAGTCAACTACTTCAGCATCCTTTGGCCTAGAAACACCATTCAAACTTTAAAATGTTCAGCTTTTTTCAGACTAGGTTGCTATTACATATCACTTTTCAAACTTTTATACTTTTTATAAAATTTAACTTTATTTAAAATATTTTTCCCATTGAAATGAATGGGAAACACTTCAAATCTCTTTCAATCTTCAGCTTTTTTTCAACCTTCATATCTTCAGCATACTTTCAGCTAGAGAAATCATTCAACTTTTAAACAATTCAACTCATTTTCAGCTTTTAAAAGATGTTTTCAGCTTTTTCATATCTTTTACAGATTTTTATAAATCACAGTTTAAGTTTAATGAAGAATTTGGATTTTGACCTAATTCTGCTCCACTCTAGCTTCCACTCTAATTTTTCACATCTCAAACTTCTTCATCTATTGCTCTCTCCTAAACTAAACTTTACCCTTTATAGATTAAATTTATATTAAAGTAGTAGAGAAATTTGTCCTCTTTCCAAAGATGCAGTTGTTTTTTTCATATGACCTACGGTTTTCAAACTAGGAGGGCTAAACCTTAACGAGGGAAGCAAATTGCTCCATTAAGATCAATGCATTTCACCCAGAAAAGTATGCTCCAAAGTTTTAAATTAAGGCTTTTTCTAACTCGCCATAACTCCTAGATTTTTCCACATATCGTTAAAAATTTTACATCATAATCTTCATTGAGGCCTTCTGCTTCTCACAAAGAAAGAATCATCTCGATATGTCTTACGGTTCTTCTGTAATGTTTATTTGTTTGAGGCATGGTCAACATCTGAGAAATGTCTCCTCGATTCAAAAAAGTGGCAGTTGGAGGCAGCTGTTAATCAACTAATTTGAATAACGAAATTTGATTGGCTTAGCCTTCCCATAGACTCACAATGGGCCATAGAAATGCATTGCTGACATTCATTTCAATGGGGCAATTGATTCCCATATGATACTATTGTAAAATAGCTTTTGTAATTGGTTCACAATGGAAAGTCATAGCTACATTAAGGATGCATATAACTAATCCAGCCAATCAATGCTTATGATTTAACATTAATTCAACAAGCCACGCCCACTTTTCAACATCATTTTGAATGTCAAATATCTTCTAAGTGGAACATCGTAGAGACATGGGAGTTGTTTTATATTGATCTAAGTTGAATGTAGATTAGAACATGATGTCACCAATTCATCCACAGCAACCAGATTAATTTCCATAGCAACCCAATTGACACATCTCTATCTCAGCCCAGGAAAATGCTAGAGACACAGGAGTTGGTCTAATTGACTTATAGTCACACAGGGAACATTATATAATGTCAATGACCCTCCATAGCAACCATAATGGTAACCATAGCAACCTGATTGACACATATCTATCTCAGCTTAGGAAAATGCTAGAGACATGGGGGTGAGTTTGTTTCACTAATAGCGACCCCGGGAACATTTATTGAGGTACCTGACCCTCCATAGCAACCATACTGGTTACCATAGCAACCCAGTTGACACATTTCTACCTCAGATTTGGAAAACGACAGAGACACAGGAGTTGGTCTAAATGACTTGTAGTCACACAGGGAACATCATATAATGTCACTGACCCCTCCATAGCAACCATACTGGTTACCATAGCAACCAAATTGACACATCTCTATCTCTGCTTAGGAAAATGAGAGAGACACGGGAGTTGGTCTAAATGACTTGTAGTCACACAAGGAACATTATATAATGTCACTTACCCCTCTATAGCAACCATACTGGTTACCATAGCAACCAAATTGACACACCTCTATCTCAGCTTAGGAAAATGCTAGAGACACGGGAGTTGGTCCAAATGACTTGTAGTAACACAGGGAACACTATATAGTGTCACTGACCCCTCCATAGTACCCATACTGGTTACCATAGCAACCAAATTGACACATCTCTATCTCAGCTTAGGAAAATAAGAGAGATACGGGAGTTTATCTAAATGACTTGTAGTCACACAGGGAACATTATATAATGTCACTGACCCCTCCATAGCAACCATACTGGTTACCATAGCAACCGAATTGAGAAATCTCTATTTCTGCTTTGGAAAATGAGAGAGACATGGGAGTTGGTCTCAATGACTTGTAGTAACACTGGGAACATTATATAATGTCACTGACCCCTCCATAGCAACCATACTGGTTACCATAGCAACCAAATTGACTCATCTTTATCTCAGCTTAGGAAAATGAGGGAGACACGGGAGTTGGTCTAAATGACTTGTAGTCACATAGGGAACATTATATAATGTCACTGACTCCTCCATAGCAACCATACTGGTTACCATAGCAACCAAAATGACACATCTCTATCTCAGCTTAGTAAATCGAGAGAGACACTGGAGTGGGTCTAAATGACTTGAAGTCACACAGGGAACATTATATAATGTCACTGACCCCTCCATAGCAACCATACTGGTTACCTTAGCAACCAAATTGGCATATCCCTATATCAGCTTTGGAAAATACTAGAGACATGGGGGTTGTTTTGTTTCACTCATAGTGACACTGGGAACAATCTATTATTTAAATGACCTGTCCTGAGCGACCAGACTTTTTACCACAGCAACGCAATTGCCATATCTTTATCTTAGGTTAGGAAAATGCTAGACAGAATTTCAACTTACTTATATTATACCTTTCAGCTTCCACTTTAAACTTTTGACACTTTAAACTTTCAAAAGTTTCACCTTCAGCTTCCACTTTCTATTTTTGACACTTTCAACTTTACAATGCTTCACCTTTCAACTTTATACGTTTTCAACTTTAAAATGTTTCACCTTCAGCCTCCACTTTCAACTTTTGATATTTTCAACTTTACAATGTTTCACCTTTCAGCTTCCACTTTCAACTTTTGACACTTTCAACTTTCTAATATTTTAACATTCAGCTTCCACTTTCAACTTTACATATTTCAACTTTACAATGTTTCAGCTTCAGCTTTCAAATTTTGACACTTTTCAAATTACAGTGTTTCACCTTTTAGCTTCAACTTTCAACTTTTGACACTTTAACTTTCTAATGTTTCACGGTTCAGCCAAGGAATTCAGCAATTTTAAGCATTTTCTTTCAGCTCTCTGCATTCACACGCATTTTCCGCTAGGAAATGCACTTTCTAGTTTTTATTATTATTATTCTCCCACTTTTCGGTCTTCAACTCCTTCTGCATACTTTGCGCTAGAAACACCATTCAAACGTCAAAATGTTCAGCTTTTTTCAGACTAGGTTGCTATTACATATCACTTTTCAAACTTTTATACTTTTTATAAAATTTAACTTTATTTAAAATATTTTTCCCATTGAAATGAATGGGAAACACTTCAAATCTCTTTTAAATCTTCAGCTTTTTTCAACCTTCATAACTTCAGCATACTTTTAGCTAGAGCAATCATTCAAATTTTAAACAATTCAACACATTTTCAGCTTTTAAAATGTGTTTTCAGCTTTTTCATATCTTTTACAGATTTTTATAAATAACAGTTTAAGTTTAATGAAGAATTTGGATTTTGACCTAATTCTGCTCCACTCTAGCTTCCACTCTAATTTTTCACATCTCAAACTTCTTGATCTATTCCTCTCCCCTAAACTAAACTTTAACATTTATGCACAAAATTTATATTAAAGTAGTAGAGAAATTTGTCCTCTTTCCATAGATGCAGTTGTTTCTTTCATATGACCTACGGTTTTTAAACTAGGAGGGCTAAACCTTAACGAGGGAAGAAAATTGCTCCATTAAGATCAATGCATTTCACCCAGAAGATACTGCTTGAAAATTATACATTAAGGCTTTTTTAACTCGCCATAACTCCTCAAATTTTTTTTATTTTTTTATCAAATTTACATTATAGTCTTCATTGAAGTCTTCCGCTTCTCACAAAGAAAGAATCATCTCGATATGTCTTACGGTTCTTCTGTAATGTTTATTTGTTTGAGGCATGGTCAAAATCTGAGAAATGTCTCCTCGATTCAAAAAGTGGCAGTTGGAGCCAGCTGGGCCTAATTTGAATACTGAAATTTGATTGGCTAAGGCTGCCCCATAGACTTAGAATGGGCCATAGAGATGCATTGCTCCCATTCATTTCAATGGGGCAATTGATTCCCATATGATCTTATTGTAAAAGTGCCTTTGTAATTGGCTCACAATGGAGAGTCATAGCAAGATTGAGGATGCATATAACTAATCCAGCCAATAATTGCTTATGATTTAACATAAATTCATCAAGCCACGCCCACTTTTCAACATCATTTTTGAATGTCAAATATCTTCTAAGTGGAACATCGTAGAGACATGGGAGTTGTTTTATATTGATCTAGGTTGAATGTAGATTAAAGATGATGTCACCAACTCATCCATAGCAACCAAATTATTTACCATAGCAACCAAATTGACACTTCTCTATCTCAGCCTAGGAAAATGCCAGAGACACAGGAGTTGGTCTAATTGACTTGTAGTCACACAGGGAACATTATATAATGTCAATGATACCTCCATAGCAACCATACTGGTTACCATAGCAACCCAATTGACACATCTCTATCTCAGCTTAGGAAAATGAGAGAGACACGGGAGTTGGTCTAAATGACTTGTAGTCACACAGGGAACATTATATAATGTCACTGACCCCTCCATAGCAACCATACTGGTTACCATAGCAACCAAATTGACACATTTCTATCTCAGCTTAGGAAACTGCTAGAGACACAGGGGTTGGTGTAATTTACCTGTAGTCACTCAAGGAACATTATATGATGTTACTGACCCCTCCATAGCAACCAGACGTGTTACCATAGCAACCCAATTGGCATTTCTCTAACTCAGCTTAGCGAAATGCTAGAGACATGGGTGTAGGTTTAAATTACTCGTAGTCACACAGATAACAATATATTATGTCTGTGACCCCTCCATAGCAACCATACTTATTACCATAGTAACCCAATTGATTGACATTTTCAACCTTACAATGTGTCACATTTGTTTTTATGTTTCACGTTTCAGCTTCCACTTTCAAATTTGACGTATTTAACTGTCTAATGTTTTACCTTTCAGCTTCCACAATTAATTTGACACTTTTTACTTTCTAATGTTTCATATTTCAGCTTCCACTTTCAACTTTTGACACTTTCAACTTTCTAATATTTTACCCTTCAGCTTCCACTTTCAACTTTACATATTTCTACTTTACAATGTTTCAGCTTCAGCTTTTAACTTTTG
>SRMA01006576.1:0-10745 GCA_007224835.1 Danionella cerebrum
GCATGTTTTTGCTCCAGTGGAGTAAACCGGAGAAAACCAGCTCACGAGAATGAGCAAGTTCCTTTTTGAAGAGCCCCGGCTGGCCTCGAACCAGCAACCTTCTCACTAAAAGAGGAACAGCGATACCCGGCGTGCCCCTCGAAACAAATCATCTGCAATGTATTCACGCGAGAAAAATGAGATGGAGAAAAAAAACAAAAAAAAACAACGGACAAGCCCCTGTCACCCAAAAGCCCGCCGCTGACACAGCTACACCGGCGTGATGCTGATGACGAGTCCCACCCCGACTCATCATGGTCAAAATGTAAAGTGCCCTCGCATTGGTTACGTACTCAATGGCATTGAGCACCTAACAAATGTTCTAAGGCATGCGCGGTAATGAATATCGAAACACACATGCGCGATGACGTACTCAATAGTATTGAGGACGTAATCAATGTTCATACGCGCATGCGCGGTGATGGATTTTGAAACTCCCATACCCTGTGATTAGGTTTTAAAGTCTATGGTTAAAACCATAGATATTTTATAATTAGACAAGTGTTCTTTGAAAAGACATAACAATTATACTGACACGAAATACTCTTTTTACTCTGATGATCCCGATTCGTTTGATCACTCGCTTTGGAAGTGCATAAATACAGCAGTTTGTGAAATTCGATTTTAAGTAATTGTATTGTTGATATTCATTTTATTATTTGCTATTGTTGTTGTTCTAATGCTGTTTATTTCTTTATTTTAAATACATTTTTATTTTATACTTTTATTTTATTTAACAATATGAAGCCGTGCGAAAGAAAAAAAAAAAGTGCGCATCCTCTTCCCCGCACCGCAAATCCACACAGACTTCAGACACATCAGTGAGCTGCCGCCCCGCTCACAGCCAATGGTGACGTGGAGCGCTTGTCTTAAAATGGCGACGTGGAGCGCTCGTCATTCAATGGTGACGTGGTGCGCTTGTCATTCAATAGTGACGTCGTGCGCTTACTATAAATGGCCTATTATGCAGTGCATTTAAGTTGACGGTGACCGGAAATATTCAGGGTCTCCCCCAACACTCTGTTCGCGAGCAGCGTGTGATTCTCGGTGGGCTTAAGCTCTCAGGTCATTTGGTTCCTCGTCTCGACGGAGTAGATTCAAGGTTTGCTCAAACAGGGACCTATGCAAATGACGTTCAACTCTATTGGTTGCGTCGTCACGCTCGTCATTCTCGTCACGCCTGACTGATAAACGTTTGTTTAGACTTGATGTGTCTGGTTTTACTCGCCTAAGAAATGCTTTTGTCTTTTATTTGAAGCTCGTGGTTAACTGGACGCTTAACCACTTCAACAGATTCGTGCTGTGTATTTGTGTTTTTTCTTTTCAGAGGTTCGCCACCTGAGGGCGCACACGCTCCAAAAACCGCAGAGAGAGAGAGAGAGAGAGAGAGAGAGAGAGAGAGAGAGAGAGAGAGGCCAGGGGTGAGTAACGGTTTTTGCTCAATTTCTCTCCGATCTCTTGGTCACTTTCGATAAATTACTGCTTGTGGGAGATTTTAATATTCATGTAGATGAACCAGGTGATGCCTTTGGACTGTCATTTATAGACCTAGTAAATTCATTTGGGGTTCAACAAAACATTTCCAGACCACCTCATAGTCTTATTAGGGAAATATACACCACTTATTAATTAATTTTTTCCTCTTTTTCGAGTTTCAACTTGTTGGTTTACTGTAAAGCTGCTTTGAGACACTGTCCGGTGTGAAACGCGCTATATAAATAATCAAACTTGAACTTGTGTGCTATTGCGGCTGTGTTTAATTGAAAAAAAAAGGGAAAGAGACAAGAAAATTCGAGACTTGTCTTTTTTCTCTCTAAAGATGGGTTGCAGCCATAACTACAGTGACAAAATTTAGCTTTGAGAGCAAAACTGACATTCCAAATGTGTCCGTGACTGCGGCCTTTGGGCCTGTGCTAAGGCTGTTCTTTACAGTCGACGCATTTCACAAGAGCTAGCACTGTGGCTTCTCATCAAAAGGTCACTAGTTCGAGGCTAGCGGGCGGCTCCTGCTGGTTACAGATGCTAATGAGCCAAGTACGGGGTTCTTTTTCAGAAAGCAGCAGAAACGAAGGCTGTGACAGTGATTTCTCTCTCTCTCTCTCTCTCTCTCTCTCTCTCCCCCCAGTAGAAATGCTTTACAGAGTCAGTAAAAGCACAGGGTTCTCTCCACGCCGCGACTGCGATGACGTGTCTGTGTGAATTCGCGAAGGCCAATAAATTGCGTTGGTGTTCTGCCTTTGACATGCGCTGTCTTTTAAACAGAGTCTCCTTTTACTTGTTCCCTTAGATTCTCCTGGTGAAATTCCCGCGGTGGCGTTGTCCGTTTTGACGAGCTGATTTCTTCTGCTCGTCGCAGTCAGCAGGACAATGCCAGAAACACACAGCCAACGCCAGCGAGAGATGTTCGTGTGTTTATGAGAGCCGACCGCACTCCAAAAGCCACACTCAAGACTCACTCAGAGAACAACATACGGGTAAAGTGCACGCGATGCCAGGCTGCCCAATAACGAAAGAGAGCAGATTTGGTGTCCAGCACACGTTTTGTTCGATGCGTTTGTAAAATGTACAAATTGTTTATGGTAAAATGTTATATATGTAAAAAAATAAAGAAACCAAAACAATCTTAGCTCACTTTTTGTACGTGTTTCATCTATGATTCGTACATTGGATATTGAGATTTTCTCGGGACCGCCGTAGAAGTGATCATTTTGAAGTGTTTTGAACATTTCTTATATTTTTTTCAATTTAACAAGAAATCAGTCGCACTAAGAGGAAAACTAAAGTGTTGCCCATAAATGCTTACCCGTTTACTACCTCGTTCGTTCATTGTCTGCATTCGTAGTGAAAATTAATGAACGCGATCTGTGTCTTTGCAGAGAAGAGTATCCTTCAATCGTAATCCGCTCATACGAGGTGTCAAAGCGGTGGCCCTTTGCATCAATCGGTACCCAGGAAGCAGCTCTCGCGTTTCCCAAATCCATCTTCCTTTTCAGAGTCAAAGGCTTATGGTGCCGGTGCACGTTTCCAGCGCCGTTTGGGAAGATTGCGGGGTACGCCCTAGAATTGAGCAAATTCAATGATCTCGACGTTTGTTTTTGCTCCAGTGGAGTAAACCGGAGAAAACCCGCTCACGAGAATGAGCAAGTTCCTTTGGGAAGAGCCCCGGCTGGCCTCGAACCAGCAACCTTCTCACTAAAAGAGGAACAGCGATACCCGGCGTGCCACTCGCAACAAATCATCTGCAATGTATTCACGCGAGAAAAATGAGATGGAGAAAAAAAAACAAAAAAAAACAACGGACAAGCCTCTGTCACCCAAAAGCCCGTCGCTGACACAGCTACACCGGCGTGATGCTGATGACGAGTCCCACCCCACTCATCATGGTCAAAATGTAAAGTGCCCTCGCATTGGTTACGTACTCAATGGCATTGAGCACCTAACAAATGTTCTAAGGCATGCGCTGTAATGAATATCGAAACACATGCGCGATGACGTACTCAATAGTATTGAGGACGTAATCAATGTTCATACGCGCATGCGCGGTGATGGATTTTGAAACTCCCATACCCTGTGATTAGGTTTTAAACTCTATGGTTAAAACCATAGATATTTTATAATTAGACAAGTGTTCTTTGAAAAGACATAACAATTATACTGACACAAAATACTCTTTTTACTCTGATGATCCCGATTCGTTTGATCACTCGTTTTGGAAGTGCATAAATACAGCAGTTTGTGAAATTCGATTTTAAGTAATTGTATTGTTGATATTCATATTATTATTAGTGTGAATGCAGAGGCATTCACACTATTGTTATCCTACGTATTTATTAGTGTGAATGCAGAGGCATTCACACTATTGTTATCCTACGTATTTATTATTCCGTTTCTTCTTCTTCTTCTTTTTATTATTCCCCCCCCTTTTTTTTTCCCTTTCTACTCCCGCATACTTTGGCCTAGAAACACCATTCAAACGTCAAAACGTTCAGCTTTTTTCCGACTAGGTTGCTATTACGTTTCACTTTTCAAACTTTTATACTTTTTATAATATTTAACTTTATTCAAATTATTCTTCCCATTGAAATGAATGGGGATATTCTTCAACCTTCCTTTAAACTTTCACTTCTTTCAACCTTTATAACTTCAGCATACTTTCCACTAGAGAAACCATTCAAACTTTGAATAAATCTACAAACTTTCATCTTTTAGATGTATATTTCAACTTTTTTATATCTTTTATACATTTTTATTAATCGCAGTTTAAGTTTCATGAAGATTTCCAATTTGAAAGATTTCCAATTCTGCTCCACTCTAGCTTCCACTCTAATTTTTCACATCTCAAACTTCATCATCTATTCTTCTTTCTTAAACTAAATTTTAACCTTTATGCACAAAATTTATATTAAAGTAGTAGAGAAATTTGTCCTCTTTTTGAAAATGCAGTTGTTTCTTTCATGGGACCTACGGTTTTTAAACTAGGAGGGCTAAACCTTAACGAGGGAAGAAAAGTGCTCCATTAAGATCAATGCATTTCACCCAGAAAATGATGCTTGAAAGTTTTAAATTTAGGCTTTTTCTAACTCGCCATAACTAATAGAATTTTCCACATATCTTGAAAAAACTTACACCATAATCTTTATTGAGGCCTTCTGCTTCTCACAAAGAAAGAATCATCTCGATATGTCTTACGGTTCTTCTGTAATGTTTATTTGTTTGAGGCATGGTCAACATCTGAGAAATGTCTCCTCCATTCGAAAAGTGGCAGTTGGAGCCAGCTGTTAATCAACTAATTTGAATAACGAAATTTGATTGGCTTAGCCTTCCCATACACTCACAATGGGCCATAGAGATGCATTGCTGCCATTCATTTCAATGGGGCAATTGATTCCCATATGATCCTATTGTAAAAGATCTTTTGTAATTGGTTCACAATGGAGATTCAAAGCAACATTAAGGATGCATACAAGTATACCAGCCAATCATTGCTTATGATTTAACAAAAATTCATCAAGCCACGCCCACTTTTCAACATCATTTTTGAATGTCAAATATCTTCTAAGTGGAACATCGTAGAAACATGGGAGTTGTTTTATATTGATCTAAGTTGAATGTAGATTACAACATGATGTCACTAACTCATCCATAGCAACCAGATTATTTACCATAGCAACCAAATTGACACATCTCTATCTCAGCTTAGGGAAATGCGAGAGACACAGGAGTTGGTCTAAATCACTTGTAGTCACACTGGGAACATTATATATTGTCACTGACCCCTCCATAGCAACCAAACTGGTTACCATAGCAACCATATTGACACATATCTATCTCAGCTTAGTAAAATGCTAGAGACCTGGGGGTGAGTTTGTTTCACTAATAGCGACCCCGGGAACATTCATTGAGGTAGCGGACCCCTCCATAGCAACCATACTGGCTACCATAGCAACCCATTTGGCACATCTCTATCTCAGCTTAGGAAAATGCTAGAGACACAGGAGTTTGTCTAATTGACTTGTTGTCAAACGGAGAACCTTATATAATATCAATGAACCCTCCATAGCAACCATACTGGTTACCATAGCAACCCAATTGACACATCTCTATCTAGGTTTAGGAAAATGAGAGACACGGGGGTTGGTCTAAATGACTTGTAGTCACACAGGGAACATTATATAATGTCAATGACCCCTCTATAGCAACCATACTGGTTACCATAGCAACCCAATTTACACATCTCTATCTCAGCTTTGGAAAATGCTAGAGACATGGGGGTTGGTGTAATTTACTTGTAGTCACACAGGGATCAATATATTGTGTCAATGACTCCTTCATAGCAACCATACTGGCTACCATAGCAACCCAATTGACACATATTTATCTCAGCTTAGGAAAGTGTGAGACACGGGAGTTGGTCTAATTTACTTGTAGTCACACAGGGAAAAATATATAAAGTCAATGACCCCTCCATAGCAACCATACTGGTTAGCATAGCAACCCAATTTACACATCCCTATCTCAACTTTGGAAAATGCTAGAGACATGGGGGTGAGTTTGTTACACTAATAGTGACCCTGGAAACATTCCTTGGGGTAGCGGACTCCTCCATGGCAACCAGGCTGGTTACCATAGCAACCCAATTGACACATCTCTATCTCAGCTTAGGAAAATGCTAGAGACACGGGAGTTGGTGTAAATGACTTGTAGTCACACAGGGAACATTATATAATGTCACTGACCCCTCCTTAGCAACCATACTGGTTACCATGGCAACCAAATTGACATCTCTATCTCAGCTTAGGAAAATGCTAAAGACATGGGGGTTGGTGTAATTTTCTTGTAGTCACACACAGATCAATATATAATGTCAATGATCCTCCATAGCAACCATATTGGTTACCATAGCAACCAAATTGGCATATCCCCAACTCAGCTCAGGGAAATGCTAGAGACCTGGGGGTTGATTCATTTCCCTCAGAGTGACACTGGGAACATTCTATTATGTATTTGACCTGTCCAAAGCAACCAGACTTTTTACCAAAGCAACGCATTTGACATTTCTCTATCTTAGTTTATGAAAATGCTAGACAGAATTTCATCTTACTAAAATTTTACCTTTCAGCTTCCACTTTCAACTGTTGTACACTTTCAACTTTCCAAATGTTTCACCTTTCAGCTTCCACTTTCTACTATTGATGCTTTCAACTTTACAATGCTTCACCTTTCAACTTTTGACACTTTCAACTTTCTGTTTCACTTTTCTTCTTCCACTTTCAAATTTATACATTTTCAACTTTATAATGTTTCACCTTTCATCTTCCACTTTCAACTTTTGATATTTTCAACTTTACATTGTTTCACCTTTCAGCTTCCACTTTCAACTTTTGACACTTTCAACTTTCTAATGTTTAGTCTTTCAGCTTCCACTTTGAACTTTTGTCACTTCCAACTTTCAAATCTTTCAACTTTCAGCTTCAATTTTCAACTTTAGATTTTTTTCAGATACTTTCAGCCTGCTTTCATTTTCAGCTCTCTGCATTCACACGCATTTTCCGCTAGGAAATGCACTTTCTAGTTATTATTCTTCTTATTCCCCCCCCCTTTTTCCGGAGCCTACTACTTCAGCATACTTTGCCCTAGAAACACCATTCAAACGTCAAAACGTACAGCTTTTTTTGCTCTATGTTGCTCGTATACAGCTTTTTGATATCTTTTATACTTTTTATAAAATTTAACTTTATTTAAAATATTTTTCCCATTGAAATGAATGGGAAACACTTCAACTCTCTTCCAATCTTCAGCTTTTTTTCAACCTTCATAACTTCAGCATACTTTCAGCTAGAGCAATCATTCAAATTTTAAACAATTCAACACATTTTCAGCTCTTAAAATATGTTTTCAGCTTTTTCATATCTTTTACAGATTTTTATAAATCACAGTTTAAGTTTGATAAAGAATTAGGATTTTGACCTAATTCTGCTCCACTCTAGCTTCCACTCTAATTTTTCACATCTCAAACTTCTTCATTTATTCCTCTCTCCTAAACTAAACTTTACCCTTTATGGACAAATTTTATATTAAAGTAGTAGAGAAATTTGTCCTCTTTTTGAAAATGCAGTTGTTAATTTGATATGACCTACGGTTTTTAAACTAGGAGGGCTAAACCTTAACGAGGGAAGCAAATTGCTCCATTGAGATCAATGCATTTCACCCAGAAAATAATGCTTGAATGTTTGAAATTAAGGCGTTTTATAACTCGCCATAACTAATAGAATTTTCCACATATCTAAAAAAAATTTACACCATAATCTTCATTCAGGCCTTCTGCTTCTCACAAAGAAAGAATCATCTCGATATGTTCTACGGTTCTTCTGTAATGTTTATTTGTTTGAGGCATGGTCAAAATCTGAGAAATGTCTCCTCGATTCAAAAGGTGGCAGTTGGAGCCAGCTGGGCCTAATTTGAATACTGAAATTTGATTGGCTAAGGCTGTCCCATAGACCTACAATGGGCCATAGAGATGCATTGCTCCCATTCATTTCAATGGGGCCATTGATTCCCATATGATCCTAATGTAAAATAGCTTTTGTAATTGGTTCACAATGGAGAGTCATAGCAACATTAAGGATGCATATAACTAATCCAGCCAATCAATGCTTATGATTTAACATTGATTCAACAAGCCACGCCCACTTTTCAACATCATTTTTGAATGTCAAATATCTTCTAAGTGGAACATCATAGAGACATGGGAGTTGTTTTATATTGATCTAAGTTGAATGTAGATTACAACGTGATGTCACCAACTCATCCATAGCAACCAGATTAATTTCCATAGCAACCCAATTGACACATCTCTATCTCAGCCCAGGAAAATGCTAGAGACACAGGAGTTGGTCTAATTGACTTATAGTCACACAGGGAACATTATATAATCTCAATGACCCCTCCATAGCAACCATAATGGTAACCATAGCAACCTGATTGACACATATCTATCTCAGCTTAGGAAAATGCTAGAGACATGGGGGTGAGTTTGTTTCACTAATAGCGACCCCGGGAACATTCATTGAAGTACCTGACCCTCCATAGCAACCATACTGGTTACCATAGCAACCCAGTTAACACATCTCTATCTCAGGTTAGGAAAACGACAGAGACACAGGAGTAAGTCTAAATGACTGTAGTCACACAGGGAACATCATATAATGTCACTGACCCCTCCGTAGCAACCATACTGATTACCATAGCAACCAAATTGACACATCTCTATCTGAGATTAGGAAAATGCTAGAGACACGGGAGTTGGTCTAAATGACTTGTAGTCACACAGGGAACACTATATAATGTCACTGGCCCCTCCATAGCAACCATACTGGTTACCATAGCAACCAAATTGACACATTTCTCTCTCAGCTTAGGAAAATGAGAGAGACATAGGAGTTGGTCTAAATGACTTGTTGTCACACAGGGAACATTATATAATGTCACTGACCCCTCCATAGCAACCATACTGGTTTCCATAGCAACCAAATTGACACATCTCTATCTCAGCTTAGGAAAATGCTAGAGACACGGAGTTGGTCTAAATGACTTGTAGTCACACAGGGAACATTATATAATGTCACTTACCCCTCCATAGCAACCATACTGGTTACCATAGCAACCAAATTGGCATATCCCTATTTCAGCTTTGGAAAATGCTAGAGACATGGGGGTTGTTTTTTTTTTCACTCATAGTGACACTTGGAACAATCTATTATGTAAATGACCTGTCCAGAGCGACCAGACTTTTTACCACAGCAACGCAATTGCCATATCTTGAGCTTAGGTTTGGAAAATGCTAGACAGAATTTCAACTTATTTATATTATACCTTTTAGCTTCCACTTTCATCTTTTGACACTTTCAACTTTCAAAAGTTTCAACTTCAGCTTCCACTTTCTATTTTTGACACTTTCAACTTTACAATGCTTCACCTTTCAACTTTATACGTTTTCAACTTTAGAATGTTTTACCTTCAGCCTCCACTTTCAACTTTTGATATTTTCAACTTTACAATGTTTCACCTTTCAGCTTCCACTTTCAACTTTTGACACTTTCAACTTTCTAATATTTTAACATTCAGCTTCCACTTTCAACTTTACATATTTCAACTTTACAATGTTTCAGCTTTAGCTTTTAACTTTTGACATTTTCAACTTTATAATGTTTCACCTTTTAGCTTGAACTTTCAGCTTTTGACACTTTAACTTTCTAATGTTTTACCTTTCAGCTCCTACTTTTAATTTTTAACACTTTCTACTTTCTAATTTTTCACCCTTCAGCATCCACTTTCAACTTTACATATTTCAAATTTACAATGTTTCAGCTTCAGCTTTTGAAACTTTCTAATGTTTCACTCTTCAGCCAAGGAATTCAGCAATTTGAGCATTCCCTTTTCAGCTCTCTGCATTCACACGCATTTTCCGCTAGGAAATGCACTTTCTAGTTATTCTTCTTATTCCCCCCCCTTTTTCCGGAGCCTACTACTTCAGCATACTTTGCCCTAGAAACACCATTCAAACGTCAAAACGTACAGCTTTTTTTGCTCTATGTTGCTCGTATACAGCTTTTTGATATCTTTTATACTTTTTATAAAATTTAACTTTATTTTAAATATTTTTCCCATTGAAATGAATGGGGAGACTCTTCAAATCTCTTTAAATCTTCAGCTTTTTTTCAAACTTCATAACTTCAGCATACTTTCAGCTAGAGCAATCATTCAAATTTTAAACAATTCAACACATTTTCAGCTTTTAAAAGCTCTTTTCAGCTTTTACATATCTTTTACAGATTTTAATAAATCGCAGTTTAAGTTTAATGAAGAATTTGGATTTTTTTGGATTTTGACCTAATTCTGCTCCACTCTAGCTTCCACTCTAATTTTTCACATCTCAAACTTCATCATCTATTCTTCTTTCTTAAACTAAATTTTAACCTTTATGCACAAATTTATATTAAAGTAGTAGAGAAATTTGTCCTCTTTTTAAAAATGCAGTTGTTTCTTTCATAGGACCTACGGTTTTTAAACTAGGAGGGCTAAACCTTAACGAGGGAAGCAAATTGCTCCATTAAGATCAATGCATTTCACCCAGAAATAATGCTTGAAGGTTTTAAATTAAGGCTTTTTCTAACTCGCCATAACTAATAGAATTTTCCACATATCTT
>SRMA01006577.1:0-14235 GCA_007224835.1 Danionella cerebrum
CTTCTTATTCTTCTTCTTCTGACAAAAATTCTACCGTCAACTCCTCCTAGCCCGTTCGAGCTACAGCCACGAAACTTTCCACACACCTAAAAGCTGTTATGTAGATTTATGCTATATCTCTTCGGACCGATTTGATCAGCGGTTTCCGTAAAAATCGCGAATTTCGGCCCAAAAATCGCCCAAGTCATTCCCTATGGGAGCCCTAGAGTGGTGCTGTCATCGCTCCCTCTAACTTTGAGCAAGCTCAGTCTTGTTGCTACTTGCACTGTTTTCTCAACTAAAAATTAACCTTTACACACATTTTATATCTAAATGGTAGAGATTTTTGTCCTCTTTCAGTTGGTGCTGTTTTCATTTTTTTTTTTTTTTCTGTTTTTACTCCAGGTGGCCTAAACCACAACGAGTGCACATAATTGCTCCATTCACCTCCATTCAAAATTCTGGTGGATTCTGTTTAAAATCTCAATCGCAGGCTATTTTTAACTTGCCATAAATCATTCACACTTTATCACAGCTTCACAACATTTACACCATTCTCTTCCCTAAAATCTTGGGATTCTAACAGTAAAAGAAATATTTCAATAACTCTGGTCATTCTTTCGTAATCCTTGTTTGTTTGAGGGTATGGATTTCTCTGAAATGAGCAGTTGCACAGAATCAAATGAAGGCTATTTGTAGCTCGCCATAACTTTTTTATTTCTAATCACACCTTCACAAAAATTACAGCATTCTCTTCGTTAAGGTCTTCTGCTTCTGACAAAAAAAGAATCATTTCGATATGTCTTACGGTTCTTCTATAATCTTTATTTGTTTGAGGCATGGAAATCGGATTTTCTCCAGCAGATTTGCCATCGTTTGAATATCTGACAGTTGAATTTCCAGCTGCAGCTGACTCGTTTGAAAATCTGGCAGTTGATAACTCCAGGTGCAAGCTGATTTCAAATAAGTAGGTCAAAGGTGTCTCATTGACTTTCAATGGCCCATTGAAATGAATGGAGCATGAACCCCATAGATCCTAATGTAAAAGAGCTTCTGTAATTGATTGACACTGGAAAGTCATACGAGCATTAAGAAAGCAAATCACTTATCCAGCCAATCATTGCATGTGAATTAACATAAAATCATTAAGCCACACCCACTTTTTTTTTTTTTTTTCAATGTCAAATATCTTCTAAACGGAACACAGTAGAGACATGGGGGTTGCTTTATATTAGTCTAAATGGAAAGTAGATTACAACATGATGTCACTAACTCCTCCATAGCAACCAAATTGTTTACCATAGCAACTATATTGCCACATCTCTATCTTAGCTTAGGAAAATGCTAGAGACTTGGGGGCTGGTAAGCTTCACCCATACTGACAGCTGAAACATATTATGTTAATGACACCTCCATAGCAACCAGACTGGTTACCATAGCAACCAATATGGCATGTCTCTATCTCAGCTTAGGAAAATCATAGAGAGATGGGGGTTGCTGTATTTTACCCGTATAGATATGGGGAGCAATATATTAGGTCAGCGACGCCTCCATAGCAACAAACTGGTTACCATAGCAACCAATATGGCGCAGCTCTATCTCAGCCTTGGAAAGTCATAGAGACATGGGGGTTGATGTATTGACATGGGGAACAATGTGTTAGGTCACTGACCCCTCCATAGCAACCAGACTGGTTACCATAGCAACCAATTTTGCATGTACCTATCTCAGCTTATGAGAATCATAGAGACATGGGGTTTGGATTATGTTATTGTTGCGGAATTGACAACATCAAAAAATAGGCATTAACGGCACCAACGCAAGCCAACATCGAAGTTTGCGTGCAAACTTTAAAATCTAGTTATTATTCTTCTCTTTTCCCTCGTCAAAATTTTACAACGCTTCTCCTCCTAGCCCGTTCGAGCTACAGCCACGAAACTTTCCACGGTCGTCCAGACTGTTCCCACTCGAGTTGCTATATCTCTTGGGACCGATTGGACCAGCGGTTTCCGTATAAATCGCGAATTTCGGCCCAAAAATCGCCCAAGTCATTCCCTATGGGAGCCCTAGAGTGGTGATGTCATCGCTCACTCTAACTTTGAGCAAGCTCAGTCTTGTTGCTACTTGCACTGTTTTCTCAACTAAAAATTAACCTTTACACACACATTTTATATCTAAATGGTAGAGATTTTTGTCCTCTTTCTGTTGGTGCTGTTTTCATTTTTTAAAAACACACGGTTTTTACTCCAGGTGGCCTAAACCACAAGGAGTGCACTTAATTGCTCCATTCACCTCCATTCCAAAATTCTGGTGGATTCTGTTTAAAATCTCAGTCGCAGGCTATTTTTAACTTGCCATAAATCATTCACACTTTATCACAGCTTCACAAAATTTACACCATTCTCTTCCTTAAAATCTTGGGATTCTAACAGTAAAAGAACTATTTCAATACCTCTGTTCATTCTTTCGTAATGTTTATTTGTTTGAGGGTATGGATTTCTCTAAAATGAGAAGTTGCACAGAATCAAATGAAGGCTATTTGTAGCTCGCCATAATTTTTTTATTTCTAATCACACCTTCACAAAGATTACAGCATTCTCTTCGTTAGGGTCTTCTGCTTCTTACAAAGAAAGAATCATTTCGATATGTCTTACGGTTCTTCTATAATCTTTATTTGTTTGAGGCATGGAAATCGGATTTTCTCCAGCAGATTTGCCATCGTTTGAAAATCTGACAGTTGAGTCAGCTGATTCGTTTGAAAATCTGGCAGTTGATAACTCCAGGTGCAAGCTGATTTCAAATAAGTAGGTCAAAGGTGTCTCATTGACTTTCAATGGCCCATTGAAATGAATGGAGCATGAACCCCATAGATCCTAATGTAAAGAGCTTCTGTAATTGATTGACACTGGAAAGTCATACAAGCATTAAGGAAGCAAATTACTTATCCAGCCCATCATTGCTTGTGAATTAACATAAATTAATTAAGCCACACCCACTTTTTGACATAACTTTCAATGTCAAATATCTTCTAAACGGAACACAGTAGAGACATGGGGTTTGCTTTATATTATTCTAAATGAAAAGTAGATTACAACATGATGTCACTAACTCCTCCATAGCAACCAAATTGTTTACCATAGCAGCTATATAGCCACATCTCTATCTTAGCTTAGGAAAATGCTAGAGACTTGGGGGCTGGTAAACTTCACCCATACTGACAGCTGAAACATTATATTATGTTAATGACACCTCCATGGCAACCAGACTGGTTACCATGGCAACCAATATGGCATGTCTCTATCTCAGCTTAGGAAAATCATAAAGAGATGGGGGTTGCTGTATTTTACCCGTATAGATATGGGGAGCAATATATTAGGTCAGCGACCCCTCCATAGCAACCAAACTGGTTACCATAGCAACCAATATGGAGCAGCTCTATCTCAGCTTTGGAAAGTCATAGAGACATGGGGGTTGATGTATTGACATGGGGAACAATGTGTTGGGTCACTGACCCCTCCATAGCAACCAGACTGGTTACCATAGCAACCAATTTTGCATGTACCTATCTCAGCTCAGGAAAATCATAGAGACATGGGGGTTGCTGTAATTTACTCGTATTCATATGGGGAACAATATATTAGGTCAGCATCCCCTCCATAGCAACCACACTGTTACCATAGCAACCAATATGGCGTATCTCTATCTCAGCTTACGAAAGTCATAGAGACATGGGGGTTGGTGTATTTTACTCGTGTTGACATGGGGAACAATATGTTAGGTCACTGACACCTCCATAGCAACCAGACTGGTTACCATAGCAACCAATATTGCATGTACCTATCTCAGCTTATGAGAATCATAGAGACATGGGGGTTGGATTAGGTTATTGTTGCGGAATTGACAACATTTAAAAAATAGGTATTAACGGTACCAACGCAAGCCAACATCGAAGTTTGCGTGCAAACTTTAAAATCTAGTTATTATTCTTCTTCTCTTTTCCTACGTCAAAAATTTACAACGCTTCTCCTCCCAGCCCGTTCGAGCTACAGCCACGAAACTTTCCACGGTCGTCCAAGCTGTTCCCACTCGAGTTGCTATGTCTTTTCGAACCGATTTGACCAGCGGTTTCCGTAAAAATCGCGAATTTCGGCCCAAAAATCGCCCAAGTCATTCCCTATGGGGGCCCTAGAGTGGTGATGTCATCGCTCACTCTAACTTTGAGCAAGTTCAGTCTTGTTGCTACTTGCACTGTTTTCTCAACTAAAAATTAACCTTTACACACACATTTTATACCTAAATGGTAGAGATTTTGTCCTCTTTCAGTTGGTGCTGTTTTCATTTTTAAAAAACACACGGTTTTTACTCCAGGTGGCCTAAACCTCAAGGAGTGCACATAATTGCTCCATTCACCTCCATTCAAAAATTCTGGTGGATTCTGTTTAAAAATCTCAATCGCAGGCTATTTTTAACTCGCCATAAATCATTCAAACTTTATCACAGCTTCACAAAATTTACACCATTCTCTTCCTTAAAATCTTCGGATTCTAACAGTACAAGAAATATTTCAATACCTCTGGTCATTCTTTCGTAATCCTTATTTGTTTGAGGGTATGGATTTCTCTGAAATGAGCAGTTGCACAGAATCAAATGAAGGCTATTTGTAGCTCGCCATAATTTTTTTTATTTCTAATCACACCTTCATAAAAATTACAGCATTCTCTTCGTTAGGGTCTTCTGCTTCTGACAAAGAAAGAATCATTTCGATATGTCTCACGGTTCTTCTATAATCTTTATTTGTTTGAGGCATGGAAATCGGATTTTCTCCAGCAGATTTGCCATCGTTTCAATATCTGACAGTTGACTTTCCAGCTGCAGCTGATTCGTTTGAAAATCTGGCAGTTGATAACTCCAGGTGCAAGCTGATTTCAAATAAGTAGGTCAAAGGTGTCTCATTGACTTTCACTGGCCCATTGAAATGAATGGAGCATGAACCCCATAGATCCTATTGTGTAATTGATTGACACTGGAAAGTCATACTAGCATTAAGGAAGCAAATTACTTATCCAGCCCATCATTGCTTGTGAATTAACATAAATTAATTAAGCCACACCCACTTTTTGACATAACTTTCAAAGTCAAATATCTTCTGAACGGAACACAGTAGAGACATGGGGGTTGCTTTATATTAATCTAAATGGAAAGTAGATTACAACATGATGTCACTAACTCCTCCATAGCAACCAAATTGTTTACCATAGCAACTATATACCCACATCTCTATCTTAGCTTAGGAAAATGCTAGAGACTTGGGGGCTGGTAAGCTTCACCCATACTGACAGCTGGAACATTATATTATGTTAATGACACCTCCATAGCAACCAGACTGGTTACCATAGCAACCAATATGGCATGTCTCTATCTCAGCTTAAGAAAATCATAGAGAGATGGGGGTTGCTGTATTTTACCCGTATAGATATGGGGAGCAATATATTAGGTCAGCGACCCTCCATAGCAACCAAACTGGTTACCATAGCAACCAATATGGCGCAGCTCTATCTCAGCTTTGGAAAGTCATAGAGACATGGGGGTTGATGTATTGACATGGGGAACAATGTGTTAGGTCACTGAGCCCTCCATAGCAACCAGACTGGTTACCATAGCAACCAATTTTGCATGTACTTATCTCAGCTCAGGAAAATCATAGAGACATGGGGGTTGCTGTAATTTACTCGTATTCATATGGGGAACAATATATTAGGTCAGCGACCCCTCCATAGCAACCACACTGTTACCATAGCAACCAATATGGCGTATCTATATCTCAGCTTTTGAAAGTCATAGAGACATGGGGGTTGGTGTATTTTACTCGTGTTGACATGGGGAACAATATGTTAGGTCACTGACACCTCCATAGCAACCAGACTGGTTACCATAGCAACCAATATTGCATGTACCTATCTCAGCTTATGAGAATCATAGAGACATGGGGGTTGGATTATGTTATTGTTGCGGAATTGACAACATTTAAAAAAATAGGTATTAACGGTACCAACGCAAGCCAACATCGAAGTTTGCGTGCAAACTTTAAAATCTAGTTATTCTTCTTCTCTTTTCTTCTGACGAAAATTCTTAACCCTACTCCTCCTAGCCCGTTCGAGCTACAGCCACGAAACTTTCCACGGTCGTCCAAGCTGTTCCCACTCGAGTTGCTATATCTCATCGGACCGATTCGACCAGCGGTTTCCGTAAAAATCGCGAATTTCGGCCCAAAAATCGCTCAAGTCATTCCCTATGGGGGCCCTAGAGTGGTGATGTCATCGCCCACTCTAACTTCGAGCAAGCTCAGTCTTGTTGCTACTTGCACTGTTTTCTCAACTAAAAATTAACCTTTACACACACATTTTATATCTAAATGGTAGAGATTTTTGTCCTCTTTCAGTTGGTGCTGTTTTCATTTTTAAAAAACACACGGTTTTTACGCCAGGTGGCCTAAACCACAACGAGTGCACATAATTGCTCCATTCACCTCTATTCAAAAATTCTGTTGGATTCTGTTTAAAATCTCAATCGCAGGCTATTTTTAACTCGCCATAAATCATTCAAACTTTATCACAGCTTCACAAAATTTACACCATTCTCTTCCTTAAAATCTTGGGATTCTAACAGTAAAAGAAATATTTCAATACCTCTGGTCATTCTTTCGTAATCCTTATTTGTTTGAGGGTATGGATTTCTCTGAAATGAGCAGTTGCACAGAATCAAATGAAGGCTATTTGTAGCTCACCATAATTTTTTTATTTCTAATCACACCTTCACAAAAATTACAGCATTCTCTTCGTTAGGGTCTTCTGCTTCTGACAAAGAAAGAATCATTTCGATATGTCTTACGGTTTTTCTATAATCTTTATTTGTTTGAGGCATGGAAATCAGATTTTCTCCAGCAGATTTGCCATCGTTTAAAAATCTGACAGTTGAATTTCCAGCTGCAGCTGACTCGTTTGAAAATCTGACAGTTAATAACTCCAGGTGCAGCTGATTTCAAATAAGTAGGTCAAAGGTGTCTCATTGACTTTCAATGGCCCATTTAAATGAATGGAGCATGAATCCCATAGATCCTATTGTGAAAGAACTTCTGTAATTGATTGACACTGGAAAGTCACACCGGCATTAAGGAAGCAAATTACTTATCCAGCCCATCATTGCTTGTGAATTAACATAAATTAATTAAGCCACACCCACTTTTTGACATAACTTTCAATGTCAAATATCTTCTAAACGGAACACAGTAGAGACATGGGGGGTTGCTTTATATTAGTCTAAATGGAAAGTAGATTACAACATGATGTCACTAACTCCTCCATAGCAACCAAATTGTTTACCATAGCAACTATATTGCCACATCTCTATCTAAGCTTAGGAAAATGCTAGAGACTTGGGGGCTGGTAAGCTTCACCCATACTGACAGCTGAAACATATTATGTTAATGACACCTCCATAGCAACCAGACTGGTTACCATAGCAACCAATATGGCATGTCTCTATCTCAGCTTAGGAAAATCATAGAGAGATGGGGGTTGCTGTATTTTACCCGTATAGATATGGGGAGCAATATATCAGGTCAGCGACCCCTCCATAGCAACCAAACTGGTTACCATAGCAACCAATATGCCGCAGCTCTATCTCAGCTTTGGAAAGTCATAGAGACATGGGGGTTGATGTATTGACATGGGGGACCATGTGTTAGGTCACTGACCCCTCCATAGCAACCAGACTGGTTACCATAGCAACCAATTTGCATGTACCTATCTCAGCTCAGGAAAATCATAGAGACATGGGGGTTGCTGTAATTTACTCGTATTCATATAGGGAACAATATATTAGGTCCGCGACCCCTCCATAGCAACCACACTGTTACCATAGCAACCAATATGGTATCTCTATCTCAGCTTACGAAAGTCATAGAGACATGGGGGTTGGTGTATTTTACTCGTGTTGACATGGGGAACAATATGTTAGGTCACTGACACCTCCATAGCAACCAGACTGGTTACCATAGCAACCAATATTGCATGTACCTATCTCAGCTTATGAGAATCATAGAGACATGGGGGTTGGATTATGTTATTGTTGCGGAATTGACAACATTTAAAAAAATAGGTATTAACGGTACCAACGCAAGCCAACATCGAAGTTTGCGTGCAAACTTTAAAATCTAGTTCTTATTATTATTATTCCCACTTTTTTCTCCGGCCTACTACTTCAGCATCCTTTGGCCTAGAAACACCATTCAAACATCAAAACGTTCAGCTTTTTTCAGACTAGGTTGCTATTACGTTTCACTTTACAAACTTTTATACTTTTTATAATATTTAACTTTATTCAAATTATTCTTCCCATTGAAATGAATGGGGATATTCTTCAACCTTCCTTTAAACTTTCACTTCTTTCAACCTTTATAACTTCAGCATACTTTCCACTAGAGAAACCATTCAAACTTTAAATAAATCTACACACTTTCATCTATTAGATGTATATTTCAACTTTTTTATATCTTGTATTGATTTTTATTAATCGCAGTTTAAGTTTAATGAAGATTTCCGACTTTCACCTATTTCTGCTCCACTCTAGCTCCCACTCTAACTTTTCACATCTCAAACTTCTTCTTCTATTCTTTTCTCCTAATCTAAGCTTTAACCTTTATGCACAAAATTTATATTAAAGTAGTAGAGAAATTTGTCCTCTTTCCAATGATGCAGTTGTTCCTTTCATATGACTTACGGTTTTTAAACTAGGAGGGCTAAACCTTAACGAGGGAAGCAAATTGCTCCATTGAGATCAATGCATTTCACCCAGAAAATAATGCTTCAAAGTTTTAAATTTAGGCTTTTTCTAACTCGCTATAACTCCTAGAATTCTCCACATATCGTTAAAAATTTACATCATAATCTTCATTGAGGCCTTCTGCTTCTCAAAAAGCAAGAATCATCTCGATATGTCTTACGGTTCTTCTGTAATGTTTAATTGTTTAGGCATAGTCAAAATCTGAGAAATGTCTCCTCGATTAAAAAAGTGGCAGTTGGAGGCAGCTGCTTGATTAACTAATTTGAATAACAAAATTTGATTGGCTTAGCCTTCCCATTGACTTACAATGGGCCATAGAAATGCATTGCTCCCATTCATTTCAATGGGGCAATTGATTCCCATATGATCCTATTGTAAATGTGCTTTTGTAATTGGTTCACAATGGAGAGTCATAGCAAGATTGAGGATGCATATAACTAATCCAGCCAATGATTGCTTATGATTTAACATAAATTCATCAAGCCATGCCCACTTTTCAACATCATTTTTAAATGTCAAATATCTTCTAAGTGGAACATCGTAGAGACATGGGAGTTGTTTTATATCGATCTAAGTTGAATGTAGATTAAACATGATGTCACCAACTCATCCATAGCAACCAAATTATTTACCATAGCAACCAAATTGACACTTCTCTATCTCAGCCTAGGAAAATGCCAGAGACACAGGAGTTGTTCTAATTGACTTGTAGTCACACAGGGAACATTATATAATGTCACTGACCCCTCCATAGCAACCATACTGGTTATCATAGCAACCAAAAATGGCACATCTCTATCTCAGCTTAGGAAAATGAGAGAGACACGGGAGTTGTTCTAAATGACTTGTAGTCACACAGGGAACATTATATAAAGTCACTTACCCCTCCATAGCAACCATACTGGTTACCATAGCAACCAAATAGACACATCTCTTTCTCAGCTTAGGAAAATGCTAGAGACATGGGGGTAAGTTTGTTTCACTAATAGTGACCCTGGGAACATTCTTTGAGGTAACTGACCCCTCCATAGCACCCATACTGGTTACCATAGCAACCAAATTGACACATCTCTATCTCAGCTTAGGAAAATGAGAGAGATGCGGGAGTTGGTCTAAATGACTTTTAGTCACACAGGGAACATTATATAATGTCACTGACCCCTCCATAGCAACCATACTGGTTACCATAGCAACCAAATTGACACATCTCTATCTCAGCTTAGGAAAATGAGAGAGACACGGGAGCTGGTCTAAATGACTTGTAGTCACACAGGGAACATTATATAATGTCACTTACCCCTCCATAGCAACCATACTGATTACCATAACAACCAAATTGACACATCTCTATCTCAGCTTTGGAAAATGCTAGAGACATGGGGGTTGTTTTGTTTGACTCATAGTGACACAGGAAACATTAGATAATGTCAATGACATTTCCATAGCAACCATAATAGTTATCATAGCAACCCAATTGGCATATCTCTAACTCAGCTCAGGGAAATGCTAGAGACATGGGGGTTGATTCATTTCCCTCAGAGTGACACTGGGAACATTCTATTATGTAAATGACCTGTCCAGAGCAACCAGACTTTTTTTCCCATAGCAACGCAATTGGCATATATTTATCTTAGGTTAGGAAAATGCTAGACAGAATTTCATCTTACTAATATTATACCATTCAGCTTCCACTTTCAACTTTTGACACTTTCAACTTTCAAATGTTTCACCTTAAGCTTCCACTTTCAACTTTTGACACTGTTCAACTTTCAAATGTTTCAGCTTTAGCTTCCACTTTCAACTTTTGACACTTTCAACTTTATAATGCTTCTCCTTTCAACTTTATACGTTTTCAACTTTATAATGTTTCACCGTTCGGCCTCCACTTTCAACTTTTGACACTTTCAGCTTTCAAATCTTTCACCTTTCAGCTTCACTTTTCAACTTTTGAAACTTCCGACTTTCAAATCTTTCACCTTTCAGCTTCACTTTTCAACTTTTAAAACTTTCAACTTTCAAATATTTTACCTTTCAGCTTCACCTTTCAACTTTAGATCTTTTTCAGATACTTTCAGTTAGCTTTCATTTTCAGCTCTCTGCATTCACACGCATTTTCCGCTAGGAAATGCATATTCTAGTTATTAGTGTGAATGCAGAGGCATTCACACTATTGTTATCCTACGTATTTATTATTATTATTATTCCCACTTTTTTCTCCGGCCTACTACTTCAGCATCCTTTGGCCTAGAAACACCATTCAAACATCAAAACGTTCAGCTTTTTTCAGACTAGGTTGCTATTACGTTTCACTTTACAAACTTTTATACTTTTTATAATATTTAACTTTATTCAAATTATTCTTCCCATTGAAATGAATGGGGATATTCTTCAACCTTCCTTTAAACTTTCACTTCTTTCAACCTTTATAACTTCAGCATACTTTCCACTAGAGAAACCATTCAAATTTTAAATAAATCTACACACTTTCATCTATTAGATGTATATTTCAACTTTTTTATATCTTGTATTGATTTTTATTAATCGCAGTTTAAGTTTAATGAAGATTTCCGACTTTCACCTATTTCTGCTCCACTCTAGCTTCCACTCTAACTTTTCACATCTCAAACTTCTTCTTCTATTCTTCTCTCCTAAACTAAGCTTTAACCTTTATGCACAAAATTTATATTAAAGTAGTAGAGAAATTTGTCCTCTTTCCAAAGATGCAGTTGTTCCTTACATATGAACTACGGTTTTTAAACTAGGAGGGCTAAACCTTAACGAGAGAAGCAAATTGCTCCATTAAGATCAATGCATTTCACAAAGAAAATGATGCTTCAAAGTTTTAAATTAAGGCTTTTTCTAACTCGCCATAACTAATAGAATTTTCCACATATTGTAAAATAATTTACACCATAATCTTCATTGAGGCCTACTGCTTCTCACAAAGAAAGAATCATCTCGATATGTCTTACGGTTCTTCTGTAATGTTTATTTGTTTGAGGCATGGTCAACATCTGAGAAATGTCTCCTCGATTCAAAAAGTGGCAGTTGGAGCCAGCTGGGCCTAATTTGAATACTGAAATTTGATTGGCTAAGGCTGTCCCATAGACCTACAATGGGCCATAGAGATGCATTGCTCCCATTCATTTCAATGGGGCCATTGATTCCCATATGATCCTAATGTAAAATAGCTTTTGTAATTGGTTCACAATGGAGAGTCATAGAAACATTAAGGATGCATATAACTAATCCAGCCAATCATTGCTTATGATTTAACATAAATTCATCAAGCCACGCCCAGTTTGAACATCATTTTTGAATGTCAAATATCTTCTAAGTGGAACATCATAGAAACATGGGAGTTGTTTTATATTGATCTAAGTTGAATGTAGATTACAACATGATGTCACCAACTCATCCATAGCAACCAGATTAATTTCCATAGCAACCCATTTGACACATCTCTATCTCAGCCCGGGAAAATGCTAGAGACACAGGAGTTGGTCTAATTGACTTATAGTCACACAGGGAACATTATATAATGTCAATGACCCCTCCATGGCAACCATAATGGTTACCATAGCAACCTGATTGACACATCTCTATCTCAGCTTAGGAAAATGCTAGAGACATGGGGGTGAGTTTGTTTCACTAATAGCGACCCCGGGAACATTCATTGAAGTACCTGACCCTCCATAGCAACCATACTGGTTACCATAGCAACCCAGTTGACACATCTCTATCTCAGCTTAGGAAAATGCTAAAGACACGGGAGTTGGTCTAAATGACTTGTAGTAACACAGGGAACACTATATAATGTCACTGACCCCTCCATAGCAACCATACTGGTTACCATAGCAACCAAATTGACACTTCTCTATCTCAGCCTAGGAAAATGCCAGAGACACAGGAGTTGGTCTAAATGACTTGTAGTCACACAGGGAACATTATATAATGTCACTTACCCCTCCATAGCAACCATACTGGTTACCATAGCAACCAAATTGACACATCTCTATCTCAGCTTAGGAAAATGAGAGAGACACGGGAGTTGGTCTAAATGACTTGTAGTCACACAGGGAACATTATATAATGTCACTGACCCCTCCATAGCAACCATACTGGTTACCATAGCAACCATACTGGTTACCATAGCAACCAAATTGACACTTCTCTATCTTAGCCTAGGAAATTGCTAGAGACACAGGAGTTGGTCTAATTGACTTGTAGTCACACAGAAAACATTATATACTGTCAATGACCCCTCCATAGCAACCATACTGGTTACCATAGCAACCCAGTTGACACATCTCTATCTCAGTTTTGGAAAATGAGAGAGACACGGGAGTTGGTCTAAATGACTTGTAGTCACAGAGGGAACAGTATATAGTGTCAATGACCCCTCCATAGCAACCATACTGGTTACCATAGCAACCAAATGGACACATCTCTATCTCAGCTTTGGAAAATGAGAGAGACACAGGAGTTGGTCTAAATGACTTGTAGTCACACAGGGAACATTATATAATGTCACTTATCCCTCCATAGCAACCATACTAGTTACCATAGCAACCCATTTGGCTTATCTCTATATCAGCTTTGGAAAATGCTAGAGACATGGGGGTTGTTTTGTTTCACTCATAGTGACAAAGGAAACATTAGGTAATGTCAATGACATTTCCATAGCAACCATAATAGTTATCATAGCAACCCAATTGGCATATCTCTAACTCAGCTCAGGGAAATGCTAGAGACATGGGGATTGATTCATTTCCCTCAGAGAGACACTGGGAACAATCTTTTATGTATTTGACCTGTCCAAAGCAACCAGACTTTTTACCAAAGCAACGCATTTGACATTTCTCTATCTTAGGTTATGAAAATGCTAGACAGAATTTCATCTCACTAAAATTTTACCTTTCAGCTTCCACTTTCAACTCTTGTACACTTTCAACTTTTCAAATGTTTCACCTCTCAGCTTCCACTTTCTACTTTTGATGATTTCAACGCTACAAAGCTTCACCTTTCAACTTTTGACACTTTCAACTTTCTAATGTTTCACTTTTCTTCTTCCACTTTCAAATTTATACATTTTCAACTTTATAATGTTTCACCTTTCCTCTTCCACTTTGAACTTTTGACACTTCCAACTTTCAAATCTTTCACCTTTCAGCTTCACCTTTCAACTTTAGATTTTTTTCAAATACTTTCAGCCTGCTTTCATTTTCAGCTCTCTGCATTCACACGCATTTTCCGCTAGGAAATGCACTTTCTAGTTAGTGTGAATGCAGAGGCATTCACACTATTGTTATCCTACGTATTTATTATTATTAGTGTGAATGCAGAGGCATTCACACTATTGTTATCCTACGAATTTATTATTAGTGTGAATGCAGAGGCATTCACACTATTGTT
>SRMA01006578.1:0-10076 GCA_007224835.1 Danionella cerebrum
TTATTAGTGTGAATGCAGAGGCATTCACACTATTGTTATCCTACGTATTTATTATTAGTGTGAATGCAGAGGCATTCACACTATTGTTATCCTACGTATTTATTATTCCGCTTCTTCTTCTTCTTTTTATTATTCCCCCCCCTTTTTCCAACCCTATCTACTCCCGCATACTTTGGCCTAGAAACACCATTCAAACGTCAAAACGTTCAGCTTTTTTCAGACTAGGTTGCTATTACGTTTCACTTTTCAAACTTTTATACTTTTTATAATATTTAACTTTATTTAAAATTATTCTTCCCATTGAAATGAATGGGAACTTTAAACTTCTTTCAACCTTTATAACTTCAGCATACTTTCCACTAGAGAAACCATTTAAACTTTACATAAATCTACACACTTTCATCTATTAGATGTATATTTCAACTTATTTATATCTTTTATAGATTTTTATTAATCGTAGTTTAAGTTTAATGAAGATTTCCGACTTTCACCTATTTCTGCTCCACTCTAGCTTCCACTCTAACTTTTTACATCTCAAACTTCTTCATTTATTCTTCTCTCCTAAACTAAGCTTTAACTTTTATGCACAAAATTCATATTAAAGTAGTAGAGAAATTTGTCCTCTTTCCAAAGATGCAGTTGTTTCTTTCATAGGACCTACGGTTTTTAAACTAGGAGGGCTAAACCTTAACGAGGGAAGAAAATTGCTCCATTAAGATCAATGCATTTCACCCAGAAAATGATGCTCCAAAGTTTTAAATGAAGGCTTTTTCTAACTCGCCATAACTCCTAGAATTTTCCACATATCGTTAAAAAATGTACATCATAATCGTCATTGATGCCTCCTGATTCTCACAAAGAAAGAATCATCTCGATATGTCTTACGGTTCTTCTGTAATGTTTATTTGTTTGAGGCATGGTCAAAATCTAAGAAATGTCTCCTCGATTCAAAAAGTGGCAGTTGGAGCCAGCTGGGCCTAATTTGAATACTGAAATTTGATTGGCTAAGGCTGCCCCATAGACTTAGAATGGGCCCTAGAGATGCATTGCTCCCATTCATTTCAATGGGGCAATTGATTCCCAAATGATCCTGTTGTAAAATAGCTTTTGTAATTGAATCACAATGGAGAGTCAAAGCAACATTAAGGATGCATATAACTAATCCAGCCAATCATTGCTTATGATTTAACATAAATTCACCAAGCCACACCCACTTTTCAACATCATTTTTGAATGTCAAATATCTTCTAAGTGGAACATCGTAGAGACATGGGAGTTGTTTTATATTGATCTAAGTTAAATGTAGATTACATCATGATGTCATCAACTCATCCATAGCAACCAGATTATTTACCATAGCAACCAAATTGGTAATTCTCTATTTCAGCCTAGGAAAATGCTAGAGACACATGAGTTGGTCTAATTGATTTGTAGTCACACAGGGAACATTATATAATGTCAATGACCCCTCCATAGCAACCATACTGGTTACCATAGCAACCCAATTGACACATCTCTATCTCAGCTTAGGAAAATGTGAGAGACACGGGAGTTGGTCTAAATGACTTTTAGTTACACACAGAACATTAAATAATGTCACTGACCCCTCCATAGCAACCATACTGGTTACCATAGCAACCAAATTGACACATCTCTAGCTCAGCTTAGGAAAATGCTAGAGACATGGGGGTTGTTTTGTTTCACTCATAGTGACACAGGAAACATTAGATAATGTCAATGACATTTCCATAGCAACCATAATAGTTATCATAGCAACCCAATTGGCATATCTCTAACTCAGCTCAGGGAATCGCTAGAGACATGGGGGTTGATTCATTTCCTTCAGAGTGACACTGGGAACATTCTATTATGTAAATGACCCGTCCAGAGCAACCAGACTTTTTACCATAGCAACGCAATTGGCATATCTTTATCTTAGGTTAGGAAAATGCTAGACAGAATTTCAACTTACTAATATTATACCGTTCAGCTTCCACTTTCAACTTTTGACACTTTCAACTTTCAAATCTTTCACCTTTCAGCTTCACTTTTCAACTTTTGAAACTTCCGACTTTCAAATCTTTCACCTTTCAGCTTCATTTTTCAACTTTTGAAACTTTCAACTTTCAAATATTTTACCTTTCAGCTTCACCTTTCAACTTTAGATTTTTTTTCAGATACTTTCAGCCTGCTTTCATTTTCAGCTCTCTGCATTCACACGCATTTTCCGCTAGGAAATGCATATTCTAGTTATTATTATTTTTTTTATTTTTATTCCCCCCCCTTTTTGAAAAGCCAACTACTTCAGCATACTTTGCACTAGAAACACCATTCAAACTTTAAAATGTTCAGCTTTTTTCAGACTAGGTTGCTATTACATATCACTTTTCAAACTTTTATACTTTTTATAAAATTAAACTTTATTTAAAATATTTTTCCCATTGAAATGAATGGGAAACACTTCAAATCTCTTTCAATCTTCAGCTTTTTTTTCAACCTTCATATCTTCAGCATACTTTCAGCTAGAGCAATCATTCAACTTTTAAACAATTCAACTCATTTTCAGCTTTTAAAAGATGTTTTCAGCTTTTTCATATCTTTTACAGATTTTTATAAATCACAGTTTAACTTTAATGAAGAATTTGGATTTTGACCTAATTCTGCTCCACTCTAGCTTCCACTCTAATTTTCCACATCTCAAACTTCTTCATCAATTCCTCTCTCCTAAACTAAACTTTACCCTTTATGCACAAAATTTATATTAAAGTAGTAGAGAAATTTGTCCTCTTTCCAAAGATGCAGTTGTTTCTTTCATATGACCTACGGTTTTTAAACTAGGAGGGCTAAACCTTAACGAGGGAAGCAAATTGCTCCATTAAGATCAATGCATTTCACCCAGAAAATTATGCTCCAAAGTTTTAAATTAAGGCTTTTTCTAACTCGCCATAACTCCTAGATTTTTCCACATATCGTTAAAATTTTTACATCATAATCTTCATTGAGGCCTTCTGCTTCTCACAAAGAAAGAATCATCTCGATATGTCTTACGGTTCTTCTGTAATGTTTATTTGTTTGAGGCATGGTCAACATCTGAGAAATGTCTCCTCGATTCAAAAAGTGGCAGTTGGAGGCACCTGTTAATCAACTAATTTGAATAACGAAATTTGATTGGCTTAGCCTTCCCATAGACTCACAATGGGCCATAGAGATGCATTGCTGCCATTCATTTCAATGGGGCAATTGATTCCCATATGATCCTATTGTAAAATAGCTTTTGTAATTGGTTCACAATGGAGAGTCATAGCAACATTAAGGATGCATATAACTAATCCAGCCAATCAATGCTTATGATTTAACATTAATTCAACAAGCCACGCCCACTTTTCAACATCATTTTTGAATGTCAAATATCTTCTAAGTGGAACATCGTAGAGACATGGGAGTTGTTTTATATTGATCTAAGTTGAATGTAGATTAGAACATGATGTCACCAATTCATCCATAGCAACCAGATTAATTTCCATAGCAACACAATTGACACATATCTATCTAAGCCCAGGTAAATGCTAGAGACACAGGAGTTGGTCTAAATGACTTATAGTCACACAGGGAACATTATATAATGTCAATGACCCCTCCATAGCAACCATAATGGTAACCATAGCAACCAAATTGACACATATCTATCTCAGCTTAGGAAAATGCTAGAGACATGGGGGTGAGTTTGTTTCACTACTAGCGACCCCGGGAACATTCATTGAGGTACCTGACCCTCCATAGCAACCATACTGGTTACCATAGCAACCCAGTTGACACATCTCTATCTCAGCTTAGGAAAATGCTAGAGACATGGGGGTGAGTTTGTTTCACTAGTAGCGACCAAGGGAAAATTCATTGAGGTACCTGACCCTCCATAGCAACCATACTGGTTACCATAGCAACCCAGTTGACACATTTCTATCTCAGATTTGGAAAACGACAGAGACACAGGAGTTGGTCTAAATGACTTGTAGTTACACAGGGAACATTATATAATGTCAATGACCCCTCCATAGCAACCATACTGGTTACCATAATTGACACATCTCTATCTCAGTTTAGGAAAATGAGAGAGACACGGGAGTTGGTCTAAATGACTTGTAGTAACACTAGGAACATTATATAATGTCACTGACCCCTCCATAGCAACCATACTGGTTACCATAGCAACCAAATTGACACATCTCTATCTCAGCTTAGGAAAATGCTAGAGACATGGGAGTTGGTCTAAATGACTTGTAGTAACATTGGGAACATTATATAATGTCACTGACCCCTCCATAGCAACCATACTGGTTACCATAGCAACCAAATTGACACATCTCTATTTCAGCTTAGGAAAATGAGAGAGACACGGGAGTTGGTCTAAATGACTTGTAGTTCCACAGGGAACATTATATAATGTCACTGACCCCTCCATAGCAACCATACTGGTTACCATAGCAACCAAATTGACACATCTCTATCTCAGCTTAGGAAAATGAGGGAGACACGGGAGTTGGTCGAAATGACTTGTAGTTACACAGGGAACATTATATAATGTTACTGACTCCTCCATAGCAACCATACTGGTTACCATAACAACCAAAATGACACATCTCTATCTCAGCTTAGTAAAATGAGAGAGACACTGGAGTGGGTCTAAATGACTTGTAGTCACACAGGGAACATTATATAATGTCACTGACCCCTCCATAGCAACCATACTGGTTACCATAGCAAACCAAATTGGCATATCCCTATATCAGCATTGGAAAATGCTAGAGACATGGGGGTTGTTTTGTTTCACTCTTAGTGACACTGGGAACAATCTATTATGTAAATGACCTGTCCTGAGCGACCAGACTTTTTACCACAGCAACGCAATTGCCATATCTTTATCTTAGGTTAGAAAAATGCTAGACAGAATTTCAACTTACTTATATTATACCTTTCAGCTTCCACTTTCAACTTTTGACACTTTCAACTTTCAAAAGTTTCAACTTCAGCTACTACTTTCTATTTTTAACACTTTCAACTTTACAATGCTTCACCTTTCAACTTTATACGTTTTCAACTTTAAAATGTTTCACCTTTCAGCTTCCACTTTCAACTTTTGACACTTTCAACTTTTCTTTATTTTAACATTCAGCTCCCACTTTCAACTTTACATATTTCAACTTTACAATGTTTCAGCTTTCAAATTTTGACACTTTTCAAATTACAGTGTTTCACCTTTTAGCTTCAACTTTCAACTTTTGACACTTTTAACTTTCTAATGTTTCACCGTTCAGCCAAGGAATTCAGCAATTTTAAGCATTCTCTTTCAGCTCTCTGCATTCACACGCATTTTCCGCTAGGAAATGCACTTTCTAGTTATTCTTCTCTTTTCCCACGTCAAAATTTTACAACGCTTCTCCTCCTAGCCCGTTCGAGCTACAGCCACGAAACTTTCCACGGTCGTCCAGACTGTTCCCACTCGAGTTGCTATATCTCTTCGGACCGATTGGACCAGCGGTTTCCGTAAAAATCGTGAATTTCGGCCCAAAAATCGCCCAAGTCATTCCCTATGGGAGCCCTAGAGTGGTGATGTCATCGCCACTCTAACTTTGAGCAAGTTCAGTCTTGTTGCTACTTGCACTGTTTTCTCAACTAAAAATTAACCTTTACACACACATTTTATACCTAAATGGTAGAGATTTTGTCCTCTTTCAGTTGGTGCTGTTTTCATTTTTAAAAAACACACGGTTTTTACTCCAGGTGGCCTAAACCACAAGGAGTGCACATAATTGCTCCATTCAAAAAAAAAAAAAAATTCTGGTGGATTCTGTTCAAAATCTCAATCGCAGGCTATTTATAACTTGCCATAAATCATTCAAACTTTATCACAGCTTCACAAAACTTACACCATTCTCTTCCTTAAAATCTTGTGATTCTCACAGTAAAGGAAATATTTTAATGTGTCTTGTCCTTCTTTCGTAATCCTTATTTGTTTGGAGGTATGAATTTCTCAGAAATGAGCAGTTGCACAGAATCAAATGAAGGCTTTTTCTAGCTCGCCATAATTTTTTTATTTCTAATCAAACCTTCACAAAATTTACAGCATTCTCTTCGTTAGGGTCTTCTGCTTCTGACAAAGAAAGAATCATTTGGATATGTCTTATGGTTCTTCTATAATCTTTATTTGTTTGAGGCATGAAAATCGGATTTTCTCCAGCAGATTTGCCATCATTTAAAAATCTGACAGTTGACACTGGCAGATTTCAACAGCTGGCCCTTTGCAGCAGCTGCACTTGATTACTAATAAGTAGGTCAAAGGTGTCTCATAGACTTTCAATGGCCCATTGAAATGAATGGAGCATGAACCCCATAGATTCTATTGTAAAAGAGCTTCTGTAATTGATTGACACTGGAAAGTCATACTAGAAATAAAGAAGCAAATCACTTATCCAGCCAATCATTCCTTGTGATTTAACATAAAATAATTAAGCCACACCCACTTTTTTTTTTTTTTTTCGATGTCAAATATCTTCTGAACGGAACACAGTAGAGACATGGGGGTTGCTTTATATTATTCTAAATGGAAAGTAGATTACAACATGATGTCACTGACTCCTCCATAGCAACCAGACTGGTTACCATAGCAACCAATATGGCATGTCTATCTCAGCTTAGGAAAATCATAGAGAGATGGGGGTTGCTGTATTTTACCCGTATAGATATGGGGAGCAATATATTAGGTCAGCGACCCCTCCATAGCAACCAGACTGGTTACCATGGCAACCAATATGGCGCAGCTCTATCTCAGCTTTGGAAAGTCATAGAGACATGGGGGTTGATGTATTGACATGGGGAACAATGTGTTAGGTCACTGACCCCTCCATAGCAACCAGACTGGTTACCATAGCAACCAATATTGCATGTACCTATCTCAGCTTATGAGAATCATAGAGACATGGGGGTTGGATTATGTTATTGTTGCGGAACTGACAACATTTAAAAAAATGGGTATTAACGGCACCAACGCAAGCCAACATCGAAGTTTGCGTGCAAACTTTAAAATCTAGTTATTATTCTTCTCTTTTCCCACGTCAAAATTTTACAACGCTTCTCCTCCTAGCCCGCTCGAGCTACAGCCACGAAACTTTCCACGGTCGTCCAGACTGTTCCCACTCGAGTTGCTATATCTCTTCGGACCGATTGGACCAGCGGTTTCCGTGAAAATCGCGAATTTCGGCCAAAAAATCGCCCAAGTCATTCCCTATGGGGGCCCTAGAGTGGTGATGTCATCGCCCACTCTAACTTTGGGCAAGCTCAGTCTTGTTGATACTTGCACTGTTTTCTCAACTAAAAATTAACCTTTACACACACATTTTATATCTAAATGGTAGAGATTTTTGTCCTCTTTCAGTTGGTGCTGTTTTCATTTTTAAAAAACACACGGTTTTTACGCCAGGCGGCCTAAACCACAACGAGTGCACATAATTGCTCCATTCACCTCCATTCAAAAATTCTGGTGGATTCTGTTCCAAATCTCAATCGCAGGCTATTTATAACTCGCCATAAATCATTCAAACTTTATCACAGCTTCACAAAGCTTACACCATTTTCTTCCTTAAAATCTTGTGATTCTAACAGTAAAGGAAATATTTTAATGTGTCTTGTCCTTCTTTTGTAATCCTTATTTGTTTGGAGGTATGGATTTCTCAGAAATGAGCAGTTACACAGAATCAAATGAAGGCTTTTTCTAGCTCGCCATAATTTTTTTATTTCTAATCAAACCTTCACAAAATTTACAGCATTCTCTTCGTTAGGGTCTTCTGCTTCTGACAAAGAAAGAATCATTCGGATATGTCTTACGGTTCTTCTATAATCTTTATTTGTTTGAGGCATGAAAATTGGATTTTCTCCAGCAGATTTGCCATCATTTGAAAATCTGACAGTTGAAACTGGCAGTTTCAACAGCTGGCCCTTTGCAGCAGCTGCACTTGATTACTAATAAGTAGGTCAAAGGTGTCTCATAGACTTTCAATGGCCCATTGAAATGAATGGAGCATGAACCCCATAGATCCTATTGTAAAGAGCTTCTGTAATTGATTGACACTGGAAAGTCATACGAGCATTAAGGAAGCAAATCACTTATCCAGCCAATCATTCCTTGTGATTTAACATAAAATAATTAAGCCACACCCACTTTTTTACAAAACTCTCGATGTCAAATATCTTCTGAACGGAACACAGTAGAGACATGGGGGTTGCTTTATATTATTCTAAATGGAAAGTAGATTACAACATGATGTCACTGACTCCTCCATAGCAACCAGACTGGTTACCATAGCAACCAATATGGCATGTCTATCTCAGCTTAGGAAAATCATAGAGAGATGGGGGTTGCTGTATTTTACCCGTATAGATATGGGGAGCAATATATTAGGTCAGCGACCCCTCCATAGCAACCAGACTGGTTACCATAGCAACCAATATGGCGCAGCTCTATCTCAGCTTTGGAAAGTCATAGAGACATGGGGGTTGATGTATTGACATGGGGAACAATGTGTTAGGTCACTGACCCCTCCATAGCAACCAGACTGGTTACCATAACAACCAATTTTGCATGTACCTATCTCAGCTCAGGAAAATCATAGAGACATGGGGGTTGCTGTAATTTACTCGTATTCATATAGGGAACAATATATTAGGTCAGCGACCCCTCCATAGCAACCACACTGTTACCATAGCAACCAATATGGCGTATCTCTATCTCACCTTACGAAAGTCATAGAGACATTGGGGTTGGTGTATTTTACTCGTGTTGACATGGGGAACAATATGTTGGGTCACTGACCCCTCCATAGCAACCAGACTTGTTACCATAGCAACCAATTTTGCATGTACCTATCTCAGCTTATGAGAATCATAGAGACATGGGGGTTGGATTATGTTATTGTTGCGGAATTGACAACATTTAAAAAAATAGGTATTAACGGTACCAACGCAAGCCAACATCGAAGTTTGCGTGCAAACTTTAAAATCTAGTTATTCTTCTTCTCTTTTCCTACGTCAAAATTTTACAAAGCTTCTCCTCCTAGCCCGTTCGAGCTACAGCCACGAAACTTTCCACGGTCGTCCAAGCTGTTCCCACTCGAGTTGCTATATCTCATCGGACCGATTCGACCAGCGGTTTCCGTAAAAATCGCGAATTTCGGCCCAAAAATCGCCCAAGTCATTCCCTATGGGAGCCCTAGAGTGGTGATGTCATCGCTCCCTCTAACTTTGAGCAAGCTCAGTCTTGTTGCTACTTGCACTGTTTTCACAACAAAAAATTAACCTTTACACACACATTTTATACCTAAATGGTAGAGATTTTTGTCCTCTTTCAGTTGGTACTGTTTTCATTTTTAAAAAACACACGGTTTTTACTCCAGGTGGCCTAAACCACAAGGAGTGCACATAATTGCTTCATTCACCTCCATTCAAAAATTCTGGTGGATTCTGTTTAAAATCTCAATTGCAGGCTATTTTTAACTCGCCATAAATCATTCAAATTTTATCACAGCTTCACAAAATTTACATCATTCTCTTCCTTAAAATCTTGGGATTCTAACAGTAAAAGAAATATTTCAATACCTCTGGTCATTCTTTCGTAATCCTTATTTGTTTGAGGGTATGGATTTCTCTGAAATGAGCAGTTGCACAGAATCAAATGAAGGCTATTTGTAGCTCGCCATAACTTTTTTATTTCTAATCACACCTTCACAAAAATTACAGCATTCTATTCGTTAGGGTCTTCTGCTTCCGACAAAGAAAGAATCATTTGGATATGTCTTACGGTTCTTCTATAATCTTTATTTGTTTGAGGCATGGAAATCAGATTTTCTCCAGCAGATTTGCCATCGTTTAAAAATCTGACAGTTGAATTTCCAGCAGCAGCTGACTCGTTTGAAAATCTGGCAGTTGATAACTCCAGCAGGTGCAGCTGATTTCAAATAAGTAGGTCAAAGGTGTCTCATAGACTTTCAATGGCCCATTTAAATGAATGGAGCATGAATCCCATAGAT
>SRMA01006583.1:0-17592 GCA_007224835.1 Danionella cerebrum
GCCACGCCCACTTTTCAACATTATTTTTGAATGTCAAATATCTTCTAAGTGGAACATCGTAGAAACATGGGAGTTGTTTTATATTGATCTAGGTTGAATGTAGATTACAATATGATGTCACTAACTCATCCATAGCAACCAGATTATTTACCATAGCAACCAAATTGACACATCTCTATCTCAGCTGAGGGAAATGCGAGAGACACAGGAGTTGGTCTAAATCACTTGTAGTCACACAGGGAACATTATATAATGTCACTGACCCCTCCATAGCAACCATACTGGTTACCATAGCAACCAAATTGACACATCTCTATCTTAGTTTTGGAAAATGCTAGAGACAGGGGGGTTGGTGTAATTTACTTGTAGTCACACAGGGATCAATATATTATGCCAATGACCCCTCCATAGCAACCATACTGGTTACCATAGCAACCAAATTGACACATCTCTATCTCAGCTTAGGAAAATGAGAGAGACACGGGAGTTGGTCTAAATGACTTGTAGTCACACAGGGAACATTATATATTGTCACTGACCCCTCCATAGCAACCAAACTGGTGACCATAGCAACCATATTGACACATATCTATCTCAGCTTAGGAAAATGCTAGAGACATGGGGGTGAGTTTGTTTCACTAATAGCCACCCCGGGAACATTCATTGAGGTACCTGACCCTCCATAGCAACCATACTGGTTACCATAGCAACCCATTTGGCACATCTCTATCTCAGCTTAGGAAAATGCTAGAGACACAGGAGTTTGTCTAATTGACTTGTTGTCAAACGGGGAACCTTATATAATATCAATGAACCCTCCATAGCAACCATACTGGCTACCATAGCAACCCAATTGACACATCTCTATCTAGGTTTAGGAAAATGAGAGAGACACGGGAGTTGGTCTAAATGACTTGTAGTCACACAGGGAACATTATATAATGTCAATGACCCCTCCATAGCAACCATACTGGTTACCATAGCAACCCAATTTACACATCTCTATCCCAGCTTTGGAAAATGCTAGAGACATGGGGGTTGGTGTAATTTACTTGTAGTCACACAGGGATCAACATATTGTGTCAATGACTCCTTCATAGCAACCATACTGGCTACCATAGCAACCCAATTGACACATATTTATCTCAGCTTAGGAAAGTGTGAGAGACACGGGAGTTGGTCTTATTGACTTGTAGTCACACAGGGAACATTATATGATGCCATTGACCCCTCCATAGCAACCAGTCTGGTTACTATAGCAACCCAACTGATACATCTCTACCTCAGCTTAGGAGAATGCTAGAAACTTGGGGGTGAGTTTGTTTCACTAATAGTGACCCCAGGAACATTCACTGATGGACTTGACCCCTCCATAGTAACCATACTGGTTACCATAGTAACCAAATTGACACATCTTTATCTCAGCTTAGGAAAGTGCGAGAGACACAGGAGTTGGTCTAATTTACTTGTAGTCACACAGGAAAAAATATATAAAGTCAATGACCCCTCCATAGCAACCATACTGGTTACCATAGCAACCCAACTTACACATCCCTATCTCAACTTTGGAAAATGCTAGAGACATGGGGGTGAGTTTGTTACACTAATAGTGACCCTGGAAACATTCATTGAGGTAGCGAACTCCTCCATGGCAACCAGGCTGGTTACCATAGCAACCCAATTGACACATCTCTATCTCAGCTTAGGAAAATGCTAGAGACACGGGAGTTGGTCTAAATGACTTGTAGTCACACAGGGAACATTATATAATGTCACTGACCCCTCCTTATCAACCATACTGGTTACCATGGCAACCAAATTGACACATCTCTATCTCAGCTTAGGAAAATGCTAAAGACATGTGGGTTGGTGTAATTTTCTTGTAGTCACACAGAGATCAATATATAATGTCAATGATCCTCCATAGCAACCATATTGGTTACCATAGCAACCAAATTGGCATATCTCCAACTCAGTTCAGGGAAATGCTAGAGACATGGGGGTTGATTCATTTCCCTCAGAGTGACACTGGGAACATTCTATTATGTATTTGACCTGTCCAAAGCAACCAGACTTTTTACCAAAGCAACGCATATGACATTTCTCTATCTTAGTTTCTGAAAATGCTAGACAGAATTTCATCTTACTAAAATTTTACCTTTCAGCTTCCACTTTCAACTGTTGTACAATTTCAACTTTCCAAATGTTTCACCTTTCAGCTTCCACTTTCTACTTTTGATGCTTTCAACTTTACAATGCTTCACCTTTCAACTTTTGACACTTTCAACTTTCTGTTTCACTTTTCTTCTTCCACTTTCAAATTTATACATTTTCAACTTTATAATGTTTCACCTTTCATCTTCCACTTTCAACTTTTGATATTTTCAACTTTACATTGTTTCACCTTTCAGCTTCCACTTTCAACTTTCTAATGTTTAGTCTTTCAGCTTCCACTTTGAACTTTTGTCACTTCCAACTTTCAAATCTTTCAACTTTCAGCTTCAATTTTCAACTTTAGATTTTTTTCATATACTTTCAGCCTGCTTTCATTTTCAGCTCTCTGCATTCACACGCATTTTCCGCTAGGAAATGCATATTCTAGTCTAGTTATTATTTTTATTCCCCCCCTTTTTTTAGAAGCCAACTACTTCAGCATATTTTGCACTAGAAACACCATTCAAACTTTAAAATGTTCAGCTTTTTTCAGACTAGGTTGCTATTACATATCACTTTTCAAACTTTTATACTTTTTATAAAATTTAACTTTATTTAAAATATTTTTCCCATTGAAATGAATGGGAAACACTTCAAATCTCTTTCAATCTTCAGCTTTTTTTCAACCTTCATATCTTCAGCATACTTTCAGCTAGAGAAATCATTCAACTTTTAAACAATTCAACTCATTTTCAGCTTTTAAAAGATGTTTTCAGCTTTTTCATATCTTTTACAGATTTTTATAAATCACAGTTTAAGTTTAATGAAGAATTTGGATTTTGACCTAATTCTGCTCCACTCTAGCTTCCACTCTCATTTTCCACATCTCAAACTTCTTCATCAATTCCTCTCTCCTAAACTAAACTTTACCCTTTATGCACAAAATCTATATTAAAGTAGTAGAGAAATTTGTCCTCTTTCCAAAGATGCAGTTGTTTTTTTCATATAACCTACGGGTTTTAAACTAGGAGGGCTAAACCTTAACGAGGGAAGCAAATTGCTCCATTAAGATCAATACATTTCACCCAGAAAAGTATGCTCCAAAGTTTTAAATTAAGGCTTTTTCTAACTCGCCATAACTCCTAGATTTTTCCACATATCGTTAAAAATTTTGCATCATAATCTTCATTGAGGCCTTCTGCTTCTCACAAAGAAAGAATCATCTCGATATGTCTTACGGTTCTTCTGTAATGTTTATTTGTTTGAGGCATGGTCAACATCAGAGAAATGTCTCCTCGATTCGAAAAGTGGCAGTTGGAGGCAGCTGTTAATCAACTAATTTGAATAACAAAATTTGAGTGGCTTAGCCTTTCCATAGACTCACAATGGGCCATAGAGATGCATTGCTGCCATTCATTTCAATGGGGCAATTGATTTCCATATGATACTATTGTAAAATAGCTTTTGTAATTGGTTCACAATGGAGAGTCATAGCAACATTAAGGATGCATATAACTAATCCAGCCAATCAATGCTTATGATTTAACATTAATTCAGCAAGCCACGCCCACTTTTCAACATCATTTTTGAATGTCAAATATCTTCTAAGTGGAACATCGTAGAGACATGGGAGTTGTTTTATATTGATCTAAGTTGAATGTAGATTAGAACATGATGTCACTAATTCATCCATAGCAACCAGATTAATTTCCATAGCAACCCAATTGACACATCTCTATCTCAGCCCAGGAAAATGCTAGAGACACAGGAGTTGGTCTAATTGACTTATAGTCACACAGGGAACATTATATAATGTCAATGACCTCTCCATAGCAACCATAATGGTAACCATAGCAACCTGATTGACACATATCTATCTCAGCTTAGGAAAATGCTAGAGACATGGGGGTGAGTTTGTTTCACTACTGGCGACCCCGGGAACATTCATTGAGGTACCTGACCCTCCATAGCAACCATACTGGTTACCATAGCAACCCAGTTGACACATTTCTATCTCAGATTTGGAAAATGACAGAGACACAGGAGTTGGTCTAAATGACTTGTAGTTACACAGGGAACATCATATAATGTAAATGACCCCTCCATAGCAACCATACTGGTTACCATAGCAACCAAATTGACACATCTCTATCTCAGTTTAGGAAAATGAGAGAGACACGGGAGTTGGTCTAAATAACTTGTAGTCACACAGGGAACATTATATAATGTCACTTAACCCTCCATAGCAACCATACTGGTTACCATAGCAACCAAATTGACACATCTCTATCTCAGCTTAGGAAAATGCTAGAGACATGGGAGTTGGTCTAAATGACTTGTAGTAACACTGGGAACATTATATAATGTCACTGACCCCTCCATAGCAACCATACTGGTTACCATAGCAACCAAATTGACACATCTCTATCTCAGCTTAGGAAAATGAGAGAGACACGGGAGTTGGTCTAAATGACTTGTGGTAACACAGGGAACATTATATAATGTCACTGACCCCTCCATAGCAACCATACTGGTTACCATAGCAACACAATTGACACATCTCTATCTCAGCTTGGGAAAATGAGAGAGACACGGGAGTGGGTCTAAATGACTTGTAGTCACACAGAGAACATTATATAATGTCACTGACCCCTCCATAGCAACCATACTGGTTACCATAGCAACCAAATTGACACATCTCTATCTCAGCGTAGGAAAATGAGAGAGACACGGAAGTTGGTCTAAATGACTCGAAGTCACACAGGGAACATTATATAATGTCACTGACCCCTCCATAGCAACCATACTGGTTACCATAGCAACCAAATTGGCATATCCCTATATCAGCTTTGGAAAATGCTAGAGACATGGGGGTTGTTTTGTTTCACTCATAGTGACACTGGGAACAATCTATTATGTAAATGACCTGTCCAGAGCAACCAGACTTTTTACCACAGCAACGCAATTGCCATATCTTTATCTTAGGTTAGAAAAATGCTAGACAGAATTTCAACTTACTTATATTATACCTTTCAGCTTCCACTTTAAACTTTTGACACTTTAAACTTTCAAGTTTCACCTTCAGCTTCCACTTTCTACTTTTGACACTTTCAACTTTACAATGCTTCATCTTTCAACTTTATACGTTTTCAACTTTAAAATGTTTCACCTTTCAGCCTCCACTTTCAACTTTTGATATTTTCAACTTAACAATGTTTCACCTTTCAGCTTCCACTTTCAACTTTTGACACTTTCAACTTCCTAATATTTTAACATTCAGCTTCCACTTTCAACTTTACATATTTCAACTTTACAATGTTTCAGCTTCAGCTTTCAAATTTTGACACTTTTCAAATTACAGTGTTTCACCTTTTAGCTTCAACTTTCAACTTTTGACACTTTTAACTTTCTAATGTTTCACCGTTCAGCCAAGGAATTCAGCAATTTTAAGCATTCTCTTTCAGCTCTCTGCATTCACACGCATTTTCCGCTAGGAAATGCACTTTCTAGTTATTATTATTTTTTTTATTCTTATTCCCCCCCCTTTTTCCGGAGCCTACTACTTCAGCATACTTTGCACTAGAAACACCATTCAAGCGTCAAAACGTACAGCTTTTTTTGCTCTATGTTGCTTGTATACAGCTTTTTGATATCTTTTATACTTTTTATAAAATTTAACTTTATTTAAAATATTTTTCCCATTGAAATGAATGGGGAACACTTCAAATCTCTTTTAAATCTTCAGCTTTTTTCAACCTTCATAACTTCAGCATACTTTCAGCTAGAGCAATCATTCAACTTTTAAACAATTCAACACATTTTCAGCTTTTAAAATGTGTTTTCAGCTTTTTCATATCTTTTACAGATTTTTATTAATCACAGTTTAAGTTTAATGAAGAATTTGGATTTTGACCTAATTCTGCTCCACTCTAGCTTCCACTCTAATTTTTCACATCTCAAACTTCTTCATCAATTCCTCTCTCCTAAACTAAACTTTACTCTTTATGCACAAAATTATTATTAAAGTAGTAGAGAAATTTGTCCTCTTTCCAAAGATGCAGTTGTTTCTTTCATATGACCTCCGGTTTTTAAACTAGGAGGGCTAAACCTTAACGAGGGAAGCAAATTGCTCCATTAAGATCAATGCATTTCACCCAGAAGATACTGCTTGAAAATAATACATTAAGGCTTTTTTTAACTCGCCATAACTCCAAAAATTTTTCACATATCGTTATCAAATTTACATTATAGTCTTCATTGAAGTCTTCCGCTTCTCACAAAGAAAGAATCATCTCGATATGTCTTACGGTCCTTCTGTAATGTTTATTTGTTTGAGGCATGGTCAAAATCTGAGAAATATCTCCTCGATTCAAAAAGTGGCAGTTGGAGCCAGCTGGGCCTAATTTGAATACTGAAATTTGATTGGCTAAGGCTGCCCCATAGACTTAGAATGGGCCATAGAGATGCATTGCTCCCATTCATTTCAATGGGGCAATTGATTCCCATATGATCTTATTTTAAAAGTGCTTTTGTAATTGGTTCACAATGGGGATTCATAGCAAGATTGAGGATGCATATAACTAATCCAGCCAATAATTGCTTATGATTTAACAAAATTTCATCAAGCCACGCCCATTTTTTTCAACATCATTTTTGAATGTCAAATATCTTCTAAGTGGAACATCGTAGAGACATGGGAGTTGTTTTATATTGATCTAGGTTGAATGTAGATTAAACATGATGTCACTAACTCATCCATAGCAACCAGATTATTTACCATAGCAACCAAACCGGATAATCTTTATCTCAGCCTAGGAAAACGACAGAGACACAGGAGTTGGTCTAAATGACTTGTAGTCACACAGGGAACATCATATAATGTCACTGGCCCCTCCATAGCAACCATACTGGTTACCATAGCAACCAAATTGACACATCTCTATCTCAGTTTAGGAAAATGAGAGAGACATGGGAGTTGGTCTTAATGACTTGTAGTCACACAGGGAACATTATATAATGTCACTTACCCCTCCATAGCAACCATACTGGTTACCATAGCAACCAAATTGACACATCTCTATCTCAGCTTAGGAAAATGCTAGAGACACGGGAGTTGGTCTAAATGACTTGTAGTAACACAGGGAACACTATATAATGTCAATGACCCCTCCATAGCAACCATACTGGTTACCATAGCAACCAAATTGACACATCTCTATCTCAGCTTAGGAAAATGAGAGAGACACGGGAGTTGGTCTAAATGACTTACAGTCACACAGGGAACATTATATAATGTCACTGACCCCTCCATAGCAACCATACTGGTTACCATAGCAACCAAATTGGCACATCTCTATCTCAGCTTAGGAAAATGAGAGAGACACGGGAGTTGGTCTAAATGACTTGTAGTCACACAGGGAACATTATATAATGTCACTTCCCCCTCCATAGCAACCATACTGGTTACCATAGCAACCAAATTGACACATCTCTCCCTCAGCTTAGGAAAGTGCTAGAGACATGTCGGAGAGTTTGTTTCAATAATTTTGACCCCGGTAACAATTACTGGGGTAACTAAACCATCCATAGCAACCATATGGTTACCATAGCAACCAAATTGGCATATCTCTATCTCAGCTTAGGAAAATGCTAGAGACACAGGGGTTGGTGTAATTTACCTGTAGTCACTCAAGGAACATTATATGATGTTACTGACCCCTCCATAGCAACCAGACGTGTTACCATAACAACCCAATTGGCATTTCTCTAACTCAGCTTAGCGAAATGCTAGAGATATGGGGGTAGGTTTAATTTACTCATAGTCACACAGATAACAATATATTATGTCTGTGACCCCTCCATAGCAACCATACTTATTACCATAGCAACCCAATTGATTGACATTTCCAACTTTACAATGTGTCACATTTATTTTTATGTTTCAACTTTCAGCTTACACTTTCAAATTTGACAATTTTAACTGTCTAATGTTTTACCTTTCAGCTTCCACTTTCAACTTTACATATTTCTACTTTACAATGTTTCAGCTTCACCTTTCAACTTTATACGTTTTCAACTTTAAAATGTTTCACCTTTCAGCCTCCACTTTCAACTTTTGATATTTTCAACTTTACAATGTTTCACCTTTTAGCTTCCACTTTCAATTTTGACACTTTCAACTTTCTAATATTTTAACATTCAGCTTCCACTTTCAACTTCACATATTTCAACTTTACAATGTTTCAGCTTCAGCTTTCAAATTTTGACACTTTTCAAATTACAATGTTTCACTTTTTAGCTTCAACTTTCAACTTTTGACACTTTTAACTTTCTAATGTTTCACCGTTCAGCCAAGTAATTCAGCAATTTTAAGCATTCTCTTTCAGCTCTCTGCATTCACACGCATTTTCGCTAGGAAATGCACTTTCTAGTTAGTGTGAATGCAGAGGCATTCACACTATTGTTATCCTACGTATTTATTATTATTTTTTTTTTTATTATTCTTATTCCCCCCCCCTTTTTCCGGAGCCTACTACTTCAGCATACTTTGCCCTAGAAACACCATTCAAACGTCAAAACGTACAGCTTTTTTTGCTCTATGTTGCTCGTATACAGCTTTTTGATATCTTTTATACTTTTTATAAAATTTAACTTTATTTAAAATATTTTTCCCATTGAAATGAATGGGGAGACTCTTCAAATCTCTTTAAATCTTCAGCTTTTTTTTCAAACTTCATAACTTCAGCATACTTTCAGCTAGAGCAATCATTCAAATTTTAAACAATTCAACACATTTTCAGCTTTTAAAAGCTCTTTTCAGCTTTTACATATCTTTTACAGATTTTAATAAATCGCAGTTTAAGTTTAATAAAGAATTTGGATTTTTACCTAATTCTGCTCCACTCTAGCTTACACTCTAATTTTTCACATCTCAAACTTCTTCATTTATTCCTCTCTCCTAAACTAAACGTTACCCTTTATGGACAAATTTTATATTAAAGTGGTAGAGAAATTTGTCCTCTTTCCAAAGATGCAGTTGTTTCTTTCATATGACCTATGGTTTTTAAACTAGGAGGGCTAAACCTTAACGAGGGAAGCAAATTGCTCCATTAAGATCAATGCATTTCACCCAGAAAATAATGCTTGAAGGTTTTAAATTAAGGCTTTTTCTAACTCGCCATAACTAATAGAATTTTCCACATATCTTAAAAAAAATTACACCATAATCTTCATTGAGGCCTTCTGCTTCTCACAAAGAAAGAATCATCTCAATATGTCTTACGGTTCTTCTGTAATGTTTATTTGTTTGAGGCATGGTCAACATCTGAGAAATGTCTCCTCGATTCAAAAGTGGCAGTTGGAGGCAGCTGTTAATCAACTAATTTGAATAACGAAATTTGATTGGCTTAGCCTTCCCATAGACTCACAATGGGCCATAGAGATGCATTGCTGCCATTCATTTCAATGGGGCAATTGATTCCCATATGATTCTATTGTACAAAAACTTTTGTAATTGGTTCACAATGGAGAGTCATAACAACATTAAGGATGCATATAACTAATCCAGCCAATCATTGCTTTTGATTTAACATAAATTCAACAAGCCACGCCCACTTTTCAACGTCATTTTTGAATGTCAAATATCTTCTAATTGGAACATCGTAGAAACATGGGAGTTGTTTTATATTGATCTAAGTTGAATGTAGATTACAACGTGATGTCACCAACTCATCCATAGCAACCAGATTAATTTCCATAGCAACCCAATTGACACATCTCTATCTCAGCCCAGGAAAATGCTAGAGACACAGGAGTTGGTCTAATTGACTTATAGTCACACAGGGAACATTATATAATGTCAATGACCCCTCCATAGCAACCATACTGATTACCATAGCAACCAAATTGACACATCTCTATCTCAGCTTTGGAAAATGATAGAGACAAGGGAGTTGGTCTAAATGACTTGTAGTCACACAGGGAACATTACATAATGTCACTGACCCCTCCATAGCAACCATAATGGTTACCATAGCAACCAAATTGACATATTTCTATCTCAGCTTAGGAAAATGCTAGAGACACAGGAGTTGGTCTAAATGACTTTTAGTAACACAGGGAACACTATATAATGTCACTGACCCCTCCATAGCAACCATACTGGTTACCATAGCAACCAAATTGACACATCTCTCTCAGTTTAGGAAAATGAGAGAGACACGGGAGTTGGTCTAAATGACTTGTAGTCACACAGGGAACATTATATATTGTCACTTACCCCTCCATAGCAACCATACTGGTTACCATAGCAACCAAATTGACACATCTCTATCTCAGCTTAGGAAAATGCTAGAGACACGGGAGTTGGTCTAAATGACTTGTAGTAACACAGGGAACACTATATAATGTCACCGACCCCTCCATAGCAACCATACTGGTTACCATAGCAACCAAATTGACACATCTCTATCTCAGCTTAGGAAAATGAGAGAGACACGGGAGTTGGTCTAAATGACTTGTAGTCACACAGGGAACATTATATAATGTCACTTACCCCTCCATAGCAACCATACCGGTTACCATAGCAACCAAATTGACACATCTCTATCTCAGCTTAGGAAAATGCTAGAGACACGGGAGTTGGTCTAAATGACTTGTAGTCACACAGGGAACATTATGTCACTGACCCCTCCATAGCAACCGTACTGGTTACCATAGCAACCAAATTGACACATCTCTATGTCAGCTTAGGAAAATGAGAGAGACACAGGAGTTACTCTGAATGACTTGAAGTCACACAGGGAACATCATATAATGTCACTGACCCCTCCATAGCAATCATAGTGGTTACCATAGCAACCAAATTGACACATCTCTATCTCAGCTTAGGAAAATGAGGGAGACACGGGAGTTGGTCTAAATGACTTGTAGTCACATAGGGAACATTATATGTCACTGACCCCTCCATAGCAACCATACTGGTTACCATAGCAACCAAATTGGCATATCCCTATGTCAGCTTTGGAAAATGCTAGAGACATGGGGGTTGTTTTGTTTCACTCATAGTGACACTGGGAACAATCTATTATTTAAATGACCTGTCCTGAGCGACCAGACTTTTTACCACAGCAACGCAATTGCCATATCTTTATCTTAGGTTAGGAAAATGCTACACAGAATTTCAACTTACTAATATTATACCTTTCAGTTTCCACTTTCAATTTTTGACACTTTCAACTTTCAAAATTTTCAACTTTCAAAATTTTCAGCTTCCACTTTCTATTTTTGACACTTTCAACTTTACAATGCTTCACTTTTCAACTTTATACGTTTTCAACTTTAGAATGTTTTACCTTTCAGCCTTCCCTTTCAACTTTTGATATTTTCAACTTTCTAATATTTTAACATTCAGCTTCCACTTTCAACTTTACATATTTCAAATTTACAATGTTTCAGCTTCAGCTTTCAGCTTTTGAAACTTTCTAATGTTTCACTCTTCAGCCAAGGAATTCAGCATTTTGAGCATTCCCTTTTCAGCTCTCTGCATTCACACGCATTTTCCGCTAGGAAATGCACTTTCTAGTTTTTTTTTTTATTATTATTTTTATTCCCCCCCTTTTTTGAAAAGCCAACTACTTCAGCATACTTTGCACTAGAAACACCATTCAAACTTTAAAATGTTCAGCTTTTTTTGCTCTATGTTGCTCGTATACAGCTTTTTGATATCTTTTATACTTTTTATAAAATTTAACTTTATTTAAAATATTTTTTCCCATTGAAATGAATGGGGAGACTCTTCAAATCTCTTTAAATCTTCAGCTTTTTTTCAAACTTCATAACTTCAGCATACTTTCAGCTAGAGCAATCATTCAAATTTTAAACAATTCAACACATTTTCAGCTTTTAAAAGCTCTTTTCAGCTTTTTCATATCTTTTACAGATTTTTATTAATCACAGTTTAAGTTTAATGAAGAATTTGGATTTTGACCAAATTCTGCTCCACTCTAGCTTCCACTCTAATTTTTCACATCTCAAACTTCTTCATCAATTCCTCTCTCCTAAACTAAACTTTACCCTTTATGCACAAAATTTATATTAAAGTAGTAGAGAAATTTGTTCTCTTTCCAAAGATGCAGTTGTTTCTTTCATATGACCTACGGTTTTTAAACTAGGAGGGCTAAATCTTAACGAGGGAAGCAAATTGCTCCATTAAGATCAATGCATTTCACCCAGAAAATAATGCTTGAAGGTTTTAAATTACGGCTTTTTCTAACTCGCCATAACTAATAGAATTTTCCACATATCTTGAAATTTTTTACACCATAATCTTTATTGAGGCCTTCTGCTTCTCACAAAGAAAGAATCATCTCGATATGTCTTACGGTTCCTCTGTAATGTTTATTAGTTTGAGGCATGGTCAACATCTGAGAAATGTCTCCTCGATTCAAAAAGTGGCAGTTGGAGGCAGCTGTTAATCAACTAATTTGAATAACGAAATTTGATTGGCTTAGCCTTCTCATAGACTCACAATGGGCCATAGAGATGCATTGCTGCCATTCATTTCAATGGGGCAATTGATTCCCATATGATACTATTGTAAAATAGCTTTTGTAATTGGTTCACAATGGAGATTCAAAGCAACATTGAGGATGCATATAACTAATCCAGCCAATCATTGCTTATGATTTAACAAAATTTCATCAAGCCACGCCCACTTTTCAACATCATTTTTGAATGTCAAATATCTTCTAAGTGGAACATCGAAGAGAGATGGGAGTTGTTTTATATTGATCTAAGTTGAATGTAGATTAAACATGATGTCACCAACTCATCCATAGCAACCAAATTATTTACCATAGCAACCAAATTGACACTTCTCTATCTCAGCCTAGGAAAATGACAGAGACACCGGAGTTGGTCTAATTGACTTGTAGTCACACAGGGAACATTATATAATGTCACTGACCCCTCCATAGCAACCATACTGGTAACCATAGCAACCGAATTGAGACATCTCTATTTCTGCTTTGGAAAATGAGAGAGACATGGGAGTTGGTCTCAATGACTTGTAGTAACACTAGGAACATTATATAATATCACTGACCCCTCCATAGCAACCATACTGGTTACCATAGCAACCAAATTGACACATTTCTGTCTCAGCTTAGGGAAACGAGAGAGACACGGGAGTTGGTCTAAATGACTTGTAGTCACACAGGGAACATCATATAATGTCACATGACCCCTCCGTAGCAACCATACTAGTTACCATAGCAACCAAATTGACACATCTCTATCTCAGCTTAGTAAAATGAGAGAGACGCGGGAGTTGGTCTAAATGACTTTTAGTCACACAGGGAACATTATATAATGTCACTGACCCCTCCATAGTAACCATACTGGTTACCATAGCAACCAAATTGACACATCTCTATCTCAGCTTAGTAAAATGAGAGACACGGGAGTGGGTCTAAATGACTTGTAGTCACACAGTGAACATTATATAATGTCACTGACCCCTCCATAGCAACCATACTGGTTACCATAGCAACCAATTGACACATCTCTATCTCAGTTTAGGAAAATGAGAGAGACACGGGAGTTGGTCTAAATGACTTGTTGTCACACAGGAAACATTATATAATGTCACTGACCCCTCCATAGCAACCATACTGGTTACTATAGCAACCAAATTGACACATCCCTCCCTCAGCTTAGGAAAGTGCTAGAGACATGGGGGTGAGTTTGTTTCAATAATTATGACCCCCGTAACAATCACCGAGGTAACTAAACCATCCATAGAAACCATATGGTTACCATAGCAACCAAATTGGCATATCTCTATCTCAGCTTAGGAAAATGCTAGAGACACAGGGGTTAGTGTAATTTACCTGTAGTCACTCAAGGAACATTATATGATGTTAGTGACCCCTCCATAGCAACCAGACGTGTTGCCATAACAACCCAATTGGCATTTCTCTAACTCAGCTTAGCGAAATGCTAGAGAAATGGGGGTAGGTTGAATTTACTCGTAGTCACACAGATAACAATATATTATGTCTGTGACCCCTCCATAGCAACCATACTTATTACCATAGCAACCCAATTGATTGACATTTTCAACTTTACAATGTGCCACATTTATTTTTATGTTTCAACTTTCAGCTTACACTTTCAAATTTGACAATTTTAACTGTCTAATGTTTTACCTTTCAGCTTCCACTTTCAACTTTACATATTTCTACTTTACAATGTTTCAGCTTCACCTTTCAACTTTATACGTTTTCAACTTTAAAATGTTTCACCTTTCAGCCTCCACTTTCAACTTTTGATATTTTCAACTTTCTAATGTTTCACCGTTCAGCCAAGGAATTCAGCAATTTTAAGCATTCTCTTTCAGCTCTCTGCATTCACACGCATTTTCCGCTAGGAAATGCACTTTCTAGTTATTATTATTCTCCCACTTTTCGACGGCTAACTACTTCCGCATACTTTAAGCTAGAAACACCATTCAAACGTCAAAATGTTCAGCTTCTTTTGGAATAGGTTGCTTGTATTTTTCTTATTAAAATGTTTTATACTTTTTATAAAATTCAACTTTATTTAAAATATTTTTCCCATTGAAATGAATGGGAAAAATTTCAAATCTCTTTCAAAATTCAGCTTTTTTTCAACCTTCATAACTTCAGCATACTTTCAGCTAGAGCAATCATTCAAATTTTAAACAATTCAACACATTTTCAGCTTTTAGAATATGTTTTCAGCTTTTTCATATCTTTTACAGATTTTTATTAATCACAGTTTAAGTTTAATGAAGAATTTGAATTTTGACCTAATTCTGCTCCACTCTAGCTTCCACTCTAACTTTTCACATCTCAAACTTCTTGATCTATTCCTCTCTCCTAAACTAAACTTTAACATTTATGCACAAAATATATATTAAAGTAGTAGAGAAATTTGTCCTCTTTCCATAGATGCAGTTGTTCCTTTCATATGACCTACGGTTTTTAAACTAGGAGTGCTAAACCTTAACGAGGGAAGAAAATTGCTCCATTAAGATCAATGCATTTCGCCCAGAAGATACTGCTTGAAAATAATACATTAAGGCTTTTTTTAACTCGCCATAACTCCAAAAAATTTTCACATATCGTTATCAAATTTACATTATAGTCTTCATTGAAGTCTTCCGCTTCTCACAAAGAAGGAATCATCTCGATATGTCTTACGGTTCTTCTGTAATGTTTATTTGTTTGAGGCATGGTCAAAATCTGAGAAATGTCTCCTCAATTCAAAAAGTGGCAGTTGGAGCCAGCTGGGCCTAATTTGAATACTGAAATTTGATTGGCTAAGGCTGTCCCATAGACTTAAAATGGGCTATAGAGATGCATTGCTCCCATTCATTTCAATGGGGCAATTGATTCCCATATGATCCTATTGTAAAAAAGCTTTTGTATATGGTTCACAATGGAGAGTCATAGCAAGATTGAGGATGCATATAACTATACCAGCCAATCATTGCTTATGATTTAACATAAATTCATCAAGCCACGCCCACTTTTCAACATTAATTTTGAATGTCAAATATCTTCTAAGTGGAACATCGTAGAAACATGGGAGTTGTTTTATATTGATCTAGGTTGAATGTAGATTACAACATGATGTCACTAACTCATCCATAGCAACCAGATTATTTACCATAGCAACCAAATTGACACATCTCAGCTTAGGGAAATGCGAGAGACACAGGAGTTGGTCTAAATCACTTGTAGTCACACTGGGAACATTATATATTGTCACTGACCCTCCATAGCAACCAAACTGGTTACCATAGCAACCATATTGACACATATCTATCTCAGCTTAGGAAAATGCTAGAGACCTGGGGGTGAGTTTGTTTCACTAATAGCGACCCCGGAAACATTCATTGAGGTAGCGGACCCCTCCATAGCAACCATACTGGTTACCATAGCAACCCATTTGGCACATCTCTATCTCAGCTTAGGAAAATGCTAGAGACACAGGAGTTTGTCTAATTGACTTGTTGTCAAACGGGGAACCTTATATAATATCAATGAACCCTCCATAGCAACCATACTGGTTACCATAGCAACCCAATTGACACACCTCTATCTAGGTTTAGGAAAATGAGAGAGACACGGGAGTTGGTCTAAATGACTTGTAGTCACACAGTGAACATTATATAATGTCACTGACCCCTCCATAGCAACCATACTGGTTACCATAGCAACCCAATTTACACATCTCTATCTCAGCTTTGGAAAATGCTAGAGACATGGGGGTTGGTGTAATTTACTTGTAGTCACACAGGGATCAATATATTATGTCAATGACTCCTTCATAGCAACCATACTGGCTACCATAGCAACCCAATTGACACATATTTATCTCAGCTTAGGAAAGTGTGAGAGAGACAGGAGTTGGTCTAATTGACTGGTAGTCACACAGGGAACATTATATGATGCCAATGACCCCTCCATAGCAACCAGTCTGGTTACTATAGCAACCCAACTGATACATCTCTACCTCAGCTTAGGAGAATGCTAGAACCTTGGGGGTGAGTTTGTTTCACTAATAGTGACCCCAGGAACATTCACTGATGTACTTGACCCCTCCATAGTATCCATACTGGTTACCATAGTAACCAAATTGACACATCTTTATCTCAGCTTAGAAAAGTGCAAGAGACACAGGAGTTGGTCTAATTTACTTGTAGTCACACAGGGAAAAATATATAAAGTCAATGACCCCTCCATAGCAACCATACTGGTTAGCATAGCAACCCAATTTACACATCCCTATCTCAACTTTGGAAAATGCTAGAGACATGGGGGGGAGTTTGTTACACTAATAGTGACCCTGGAAACATTCATTGAGGTAGCGGACTCCTCCATGGCAACCAGGCTGGTTACCATAGCAACCAAAATGACACATCTCTATCTCAGCTTAGTAAAATGAGAGAGACACAGGAGTGGGTCTAAATGACTTGTAGTCACACAGGAACATTATATAATGTCACTGACCCCTCCATAGCAACCATACTGGTTACCATGGCAACCAAATTGACACATCTCTATCTCAGCTTAGGAAAATGCTAAAGACATGGGGGTTGGTGTAATGTTCTTGTAGTCACACAGAGATCAATATATAATGTCAATGATCCTCCATAGCAACCATATTGGTTACTATAGCAACCAAATTGGCATATCTCCAACTCAGCTCAGGGAAATGCTAGAGACATGGGGGTTGATTCATTTCTCTCAGAGTGACACTGGGAACATTCTATTATGTATTTGACCTGTCCAAAGCAACCAGACTTTTTACCACAGCAACGCAATTGCCATATCTTTATCTTAGGTTAGGAAAATGCTAGACAGAATTTCAACTTACTTATATTATAACTTTCAGCTTCCACTTTAC
>SRMA01006590.1:0-18663 GCA_007224835.1 Danionella cerebrum
CCGCAGAGAGAGAAAGAGAAAGAGAGAGAGAGAGAGAGAGAGGGCCAGGTTTGAGTAACGTTTTGTTGTTCAATTTCTCTCTGATCTCTTGGTCACTTTTGATAAATTACTGCTTGTGGGAGAGTTTAATATTCATGTAGATGAACCAGGTGATGCCCTTGGACTGTCATTTATAGACCTAGTAAATTCATTTGGGGTTCAACAAAACATTTCCAGACCACCTCATAGTCTTATTAGGGAAATATACACCACTTATTAATTAAATTTTTCCTCTTTTTCGAGTTTCAACTTGTTGGTTTACTGTAAAGCTGCTTTGAGACACTGTCCGTTGTGAAAAGCGCTATATAAATAGTCAAACTTGAACTTGTGTGCTATTGCGGCTGTGTTTAATTGAAAAAAAAAAGGGATAGAGACAAGAAAATTTGAGACTTGTCTTTTTTCTCTCTAAAGATGGGTTGCAGCTATAACTACAGTGACAAAATTTAGCTTTGAGAGCAAAACTGACATTCCAAATGTGTCCGTGACTGCGGCCCTTTGGGCCTGTGCTAAGGCTCTTCTTTACAGTCGACGCATTTCACAAGAGCTAGCACTGTGGCTTTTCATCAAAAGGTCACTAGTTCGAGGCTAGCGGGCGGCTCCTGCTGGTTACAGATGCTAATGAGCCAAGTACGGGTTTCTTTTTCAGAAAGCAGCAGAAATGAAGGCTGTGACAGTGATTTCTCTCTCTCTCTCTCTCTCTCTCTCTCTCTCTCTCTCTCTCTCCCTAGTAGAAATGCTTTACAGAGTCAGTAAAAGCACAGGGTTCTCTCCGCGCCGCGACTGCGATGACGTGTCTGTGTGAATGCGTGAAGGCCAATAAATTGCGTTGGTGTTCTGCCTTTGACATGCGCTGTCTTTTAAACAGAGTCTGCTTTCACTTGTTCCCTTAGATTCTCCTGGTGAAATTCCCGCGGTGGCGTTGTCCGTTTTGACGAGTTGATTTCTTCTGCTCGTCGCAGTCAGCAGGACAATGCCAGAAACACACAGCCAACGTCAGCGAGAGATGTGCGTGTGTTTATGAGAGCCGACCGCACTCCAAAAGCCACACTCAAGACTCACTCAGAGAACATCATACGGGTAAAGTGCACGCGATGCCAGGCTGCCCAATAACGGAAAGAGAGCAGATTTGGTGTCCAGCACACCTTTTGTTCGATGCGTTTGTAAAATGTACAAATTGTTTATGGTAAAATGTTAAAAATGTAAAAAAATAAAGAAACCAAAACAATCTTAGCTCACTTTTTGTGCGTGTTTCATCTATGATTCGTACATTGGATATTGTGATTTTCTCGGGACCGTCGTAGAAGTGATCATTTTGAAGTGTTTTGAACATTTCTTATATTTTTTTCAATTTAACAAGAAATCAGTCGCACTAAGAAAAAAACTAAAGTGTTGCCTATAAATGTTTACCCGTTTACTACCTGGTTCGTTCATTGTCTGTATTCGTTGTGAAAATTAATGAACGCGATCTGTGTCTTTGCAGAGAAGAGTATCCTTCAATCGTAATCCGCTCATACGAGGTGTCAAAGCGGTGGCCCTTTGCATCAATCGGTACCCAGGAAGCAGCTCTCGCGTTTCCCAAATCCATCTTCCCTTTTCAGATTCAAAGGCTTATGGTGCCGGTGCACGTTTCCAGCGCCGTTTGGGAAGATTGCGGGGTACGCCCTAGAATTGAGCCACTTCAATGATCTCGACGCATGTTTCTGCTCTCGTGGAGTAAACCGGAGAAAACCCGCTCACGAGAATGAGCAAGTTCCTTTTGGAAGAGCCCCGGCTGGCCTCGAACCAGCAACCTTCTCACTAAAGAGGAACAGCGATACCCGGCGTGCCACTCGCAACAAATCATCTGCAATGTATTCACGCGAGAAAAATGAGATGGAAAAAAAAAACAAAAAAAAAACAACGGACAAGCCTCTGTCACCCAAAAGCCCGTCGCTGACACAGCTACACCGGCGTGATGCTGATGACGAGTCCCACCCCGACTCATCATGGTCAAAATGTAAAGTGCCCTCGCATTGGTTACGTACTCAATGGCATTGAGCACCTAACAAATGTTCTAAGGCATGCGCGGTAATGAATATCGAAACACATGCGCGATGACGTACTCAATAGTATTGAGGACGTAATCAATGTTCATACGCGCATGCGCGGTGATGGATTTTGAAACTCCCATACCCTGTGATTAGGTTTTAAAGTCTATGGTTAAAACCATAGATATTTTATAATTAGACAAGTGTTCTTTGAAAAGACATAACAATTATACTGGCACGAAATACTCTTTTTACTCTGATGATCCCGATTCGTTTGATCACTCGTTTTGGAAGTGCATAAATACCGCAGTTTGTGAAATTCGATTTTAAGTAATTGTATTGTTGATATTCAAATTATTATTTGCTATTGTTGTTGTTCTAATGCTGTTTATTTCTTTATTTTAAATACATTTTTTTTTTATTCATTTATTTTATTTAACAATATGAAGCCGTGCGAAAGAAAAAAAAAAAGTGCGCATCCTCTTCCCTCACCGCAAATCCACACAGACTTCAGACACATCAGTGAGCTGACGCCCCGCTCACAGCCAATGGTAACGTGGAGCGCTTGTCTTAAAATGGCGACGTGGAGCGCTCGTCATTCAATGGTGGCGTGGCGCGCTTGTCATTCAATAGTGACGTCGTGCGCTTACTACAAATGGCCTATTATGCAGTGCATTTCAGTTGACGGTGACCGGAAATATTCAGGGTCTCCCCAAAACACTCTGTTCGCGAGCAGCGTGTGATTCTCGGTGGGCTTAAGCTCTCAGGTCTTTTGGTTCCTCGTCTCGACGGAGTAGATTCAAGGTTTGCTCAAACAGGGACCTATGCAAATGACGTTCAACTCTATTGGTTGCGTCGTCACGCTCGTCATTCTCGTCACGCCTGACTGATAAGCGTTTGTTTAGACTTGGTGTGTCTGGTTTTACTTGCCTAAGAAATGCTTTTGTCTTTTATTTGAAGCTCGTGGTTAACTGGACGCTTAACCCCTTCAACAGATTCGTGCTGTGTATTTGTGTTTTTTTCTTTTCAGAGGTTCGCCACCTGAGGGCGCACACGCTCCAAAAACCGCAGAGAGAGAAAGAGAAAGAGAGAGAGAGAGAGGGCCAGGTTTGAGTAACGTTTTTTTGTTCAATTTCTCTCTGATCTCTTGGTCACTTTTGATAATTACTGCTTGTGGGAGATTTTAATATTCATGTAGATGAACCAGGTGATGCCCTTGGACTGTCATTTATAGACCTAGTAAATTCATTTGGGGTTCAACAAAACATTTCCAGACCACCTCATAGTCTTATTAGGGAAATATACACCACTTATTAATTAATTTTTTCCTCTTTTTCGAGTTTCAACTTGTTGGTTTACTGTAAAGCTGCTTTGAGACACTGTCCGTTGTGAAAAGCGCTATATAAATAATCAAACTTGAACTTGTGTGCTATTGCGGCTGTGTTTAGTTGAAAAAAAAAAGGGATAGAGACAAGAAAATTCGAGACTTGTCTTTTTTTCTCTCTAAAGATGGGTTGCAGCTATAACTACAGTGACAAAATTTAGCTTTGAGAGCAAAACTGACATTCCAAATGTGTCCGTGACTGCGGCCCTTTTGGCCTGTGCTAAGGCTGTTCTTTACAGTCGACGCATTTCACAAGAGCTAGCACTGTGGCTTTTCATCAAAGGTCACTAGTTCGAGGCTAGCGGGCGGCTCCTGCTGGTTACAGATGCTAATGAGCCAAGTACGGGTTTCTTTTTTCAGAAAGCAGCAGAAACGAAGGCTGTGACAGTGATTTCTCTCTCTCTCTCTCTCTCTCTCTCTCTCTCTCTCTCTCTCTCTCCCTAGTAGAAATGCTTTACAGAGTCAGTAAAAGCACAGGGTTCTCTCCACGCCGCGACTGCGATGAGGTGTCTGTGTGAATTCGTGAAGGCCAATAAAGTGCGTTGGTGTTCTGCCTTTGACATGCGCTGTCTTTTAAACAGAGTCTGCTTTTACTTGTTCCCTTAGATTCTCCTGGTGAAATTCCCGCGGTGGCGTTGTCCGTTTTGACGAGTTGATTTCTTCTGCTCGTCGCAGTCAGCAGGACAATGCCAGAAACACAGCCAACGTCAGCGAGAGATGTGCGTGTGTTTATGAGAGCCGACCGCACGCCGAAAGCCACCCTCAAGACTCACTCAGAGAACAACATACGGGTAAAGTGCACGCGATGCCAGGCTGCCCAATAACGGAAAGAGAGCAGATTTGGTGTCCAGCACACGTTTTGTTCGATGCGTTTGTAAAATGTACAAATTGTTTATGGTAAAATGTTAAAAATGTAAAAAAAATAAAGAAACCAAAACAATCTTAGCTCACTTTTTGTACGTGTTTCATCTATGGTTCGTACATTGGATATTGTGATTTTCTCGGGACCGTCGTAGAAGTGATCATTTTGAAGTGTTTTGATCTTTTCTTATATTTTTTTCAATTTAACAAGAAATCAGTCGCACTAAGAGAAAAACTAAAGTGTTGCCTATAAATGTTTACCGTTTACTACCTGGTTCGTTCATTGTCTGTATTCGTTGTGAAAATTAATGAACGCGATCTGTGTCTTTGCAGAGAAGAGTATCCTTCAATCGTACTCCGCTCATACGAGGTGTCCAAGCGGTGGCCCTTTGCATCAATCGGTACCCAGGAAGCAGCTCTCGCGTTTCCCAAATCCATCTTCCTTTTCAGAGTCAAAGGCTTATGGTGCCGGTGCACGTTTCCAGCGCCGTTTGGGAAGATTGCGGGGTACGCCCTAGAATTGAGCCACTTCAATGATCTCGACGCATGTTTCTGCTCTCGTGGAGTAAACCGGAGAAAACACGCTCACGAGAATGGGCAAGTTGCTCTCGGAAGGGCCCCGGCTGGCCTCGCACCAGCCACCTTCTCACTAAAATAGGAACAGCGATACCCGGCGTGCCGCTCGCAACAAATCATCTGCAATGTCTTCACGTGAGAAAAATGAGATGGAGAAAAAAAAAGAAACGGACAAGCCTCTGTCACCCGAAAGCCCGTCGCTGGCACAGCTACACCGGCGTGATGCTGATGACGAGTCCCACCCCGACTCATCCGTGTCACAATGTAAAGTGCCCTCGCGTCAAGCACATTTCTCGAGTGTTCTTTGAAAAGACATAACAATTATACTAACACGAAGTATTGTTTTTGCTCTGATGAACCCGGCTCGTTTGATCACTCGTTTTGGAATTGCAGAAATACAGCAGTTTGTGAAATTCGATTTTAAATTATTGTATGGTATGATATTCATATTATTATTATTATTTAGGAGCTGGAAGGGCGTTTAAAAAACAATGAATGGGTGAATTATTATTATAGTGGTGGTGGTTGTTGTTGTTGTTCTAATGCTGTTTATCTCTTTATTTTAAATACGTTTTTATTTTATTTAGCGCTGTCAAATATGAAGCCGTGCGGAAGGAAGGAGAAAAAAAAGAGAAGAAAAAAAAAAAAAAAAAAAGGCAGGGTCCCTTCCTCCTCCCTCACCGCAATCCACCTAGACTTCAAACACATTGGTGAGCAGTTTCCCGCTCCCAAGCAGCTGAGACGTCGGGAGTCTTATATATGTGGTCCAATACGCAGAGCGTTTCGGTTGACGGTGACCAGAATTTTTCACGGTCTTCCCCAACACTCTGTTAGCGAGCAGCGTGCAGTTCTCGGTCGACGGCAGCTCTCGGGTCATTTGTTAACTTGTCTCGACGGAGTGGATTCAAGGTTTGTCTCAAACAGCGACCTATGCAAATGAGTTCAATCCTATAGGTCGCGTCGTCACGCTCGTCACGCCAGACTGTTGAACGTTTGTTTAGATTTGACGTGTCCATGTTTGGCTCGCCTAACCTCTTAAGCCCTGAGGCCTATTTTCCGAAAATCCTATACTTTTACTTTTTAAGGCATTTCTCAGCTTTTACAAGGCCTAAACTGCAAATCTTGGTATCAAAATGAAGATAGGTTCTTGGGGAGTGGTGTGGATGAGTTAATTTGACAGTCAAGAACACTGGGTAAGAGTAATTGATGTTGGAATGGCCAAAAAATGAACTCCGCCTAAAAAAAAACCACGTTTCCTCCAATATCTCCTTATTTTACTTGTAACGAAGCAAATAAACACAATCAATTGTAACAACTACATGTCAAGGACATCTGTAGCATGTTTGGTGTTCATACTACAAGAAACTAATATTCTGTAAAGGTTTTGATTGAACAAAGTTCAGGCGTAATCCATGTTGGCACAATAATTGAAATATGGAAAAAATCTTGTCCAAAGCTTCAGCTACGTTCATAGTCTTCTTTTCTTGCTTACGGGACATGATTACAAAAAAAAAAACTCATGAAGAAACGCTGTAAAAGGGTGGTGGAAGCTCATTTACCCCATCTTGCTGCGCTTTTGGAAACGTTTCACTCACAAACGCTTTGACGTCGAGCTTCTGCGTGGCCGTACTCCCCCCCCCCCCCACGACCATCTGTCCAATCCGGGAGCTCTATATATCGCTCTGATTCTGATGAAGCCAATGAGATCAACCATTTTGGGACTGACGGGATCGCTAACGAATCACACGACGCGCAGCGTGGAGAGACCACCTCTTACGCACGGGGAGTCATTCCATATTTGGTGACGTCATGACGCCACGGGGCAACAGAAAAAAAATCAAAAATGGCGTTTGCGCGAAGCTATCGACCGGAAATAACAACAAACGGACTTTTATCGCTATGGAAATAACTTTTTGTTGAAAAAACGGCAACGGAAAGACAAGATTTACCGTATTTTTCGGCTCATAAGACGCACCGGCACATAAGACGCACCCAATTTTTAAAGAGGAAAATCCAGAAAAAAAAGATTCTGAACCAAATACTGTTGTAAAATATTTTATATCAACTGTGTAAAGTTAACAGCCAAACATGTAACATGAACAGACAGTAAACAGTAAAAGTAACAAAAAAAAAAAGGCTGTAATGTTTTTCTTTGCCCCCACTCATCATTCTAAAGTCCACCATTCGTTATCACCATCACTGTTCCAGTGCAACATTGCCCCCACATTAGTAATACCGTAATAGCCAGTAACATTGTCACTACATTACTAATAATAGCTAGTAACATTGTCACTACATTACTAATAATAGCCATTAACATTGTCACTACATTACTAATAATATCTAGTAAGATTGCCCCCACATTAGTAATAATACAGTGGTTCTCAAACTTTTTTAGTCGAGCCCCCCCTGTAATCAAACACTCCCTAATTGCAGAACATGTTACTTACGTTTGTTATCTCGTATGTACATGTGTGAGATGTACCGTTGAGAGATGATTTGGGTTTGAGTTTATTAAAGAAAAGTTTCAGTCATTGAGATCGTTTTGATACATATTCGTTTTGACGCCGGCGAGAGAGAGAGAGATAGAGAGCGAGCGCTGGAAACAAGCGTATGCTTTTTGTTCTAATATAAATCCTTTTGATTTTTGTCAGCTTATGAAAACCAAATAACTCCAAAGGATCAAACTGTCCAAGATTGTGAAACTGTCCAAGTGAATGTTTAGCGGAAATAAAACCCTCTCAGACTGAAGACGATGCTTATCGATCATCATCTTATTGTCAGGCTCAAAAAACATAGCAGACAAACTATGAGCTGTACCCATTTCACATCTTGAAATGTATTTTAGCGTGAGAAAACGGGTTTGTAGCGTGAGAGATCACTCAAATGCGAGAGTCAGCTGATCTCTGTAGTTTCGCTCGTGACGTAAGTATGGATGCGGATGCCAAAGGCATTGTGGGGAATGTAGTTTTTCCCCCCGTTTTCGTTACGTCCGCGCAATGGCAGAGATGGGCGATGGCGTCAGCGCGCAGCGCTTGGTAAACAAATATGGCCGCGGCTTCGGCCTAGCTCCGGAGCTCTTACACCTCTCATAGGTAAACAAGGTAAGGTAAACAAAACGGTCTCAATATGGATACATATTGCACATAAACAAAAACGTGGTCATGAATTATACTCCGGAATATGTTGTTGTTTATTTGCATAGCGTTCGAGCTGTGGTTAACGAATATGAAATTGAATTAGATACGTTTTTAGAGGAGTTTCCGCTGAACACAACAGTATTTAATATGTCTAGGTTATTCTCAGTGTTAGTGAGCTATGAGTGAAAATGTAACGCACAAGGGGGCAAGTCCCCGGTACCGGGGACTCTCGGGCTTAAGAGGCTAAGAAATGCTATTGTCTTTTGTGCTGTTCAAGACTAATTTATAATTTTGTTAAAAAAGTGAAATTTATTATTTGCAAGTTTATCTGGGTTCATAGTTACGTTGTCGTAGTTTATGTAAGGCATAGGGCTTTTATTTTGAAGGTCTTATAGGCGGAAGTGATTCTTCTTCGCGGTTCTCCGTTCGAAAGCACACAAAGACTCACGCCGATCCACGAGTGATGCCAACACGACTCTGTTTACTCCTTTCTATTAGGTGAGTTACAATGATTACCTATGCCTACCTTTATCGTTAAAGTGAAGTTGTGAATGGATAAATCAGTCAGAATGAAAATCGTAACATGTTATATTGTTGAATGAATGAATTGCGTTTGTAACTATTGGATCCACTTTGTATGCTCCGTATAGTCTTGCCTTGTGTTTGATGTGAGTTGCTAATTTATTAAGACGGTTTTAATGGGTTCTAAATGGCACATAATTTGTACACCAGGGGTTTAATGTCATTTTTGTAAAAAGAGATTTTTTTAGTTATATAGCTTTGATGAAATTGTTGTAGATAATGTGTGGTTTGAATTGACAGTTGGTTTGTGGTGAATTAAGATTGTGTAGATATGGGAAGTTTTCTAATCATGGAAGAGAAAAGGGTTATCAATGTGGGTTCATGCATTTAAATATGTATTGGTGTTTAGTTGAGATGACTTTATTGTTGAACAAGGACGAAATCTGGGGGTAAAATGGACAGTGATCTGAAATTCGATGTGCAGATCAAATCAATTGTCAAGTCCAGTTTTTATCATTTACGACAACTAGCCAAAGTCAAGCCATTTTTATCAAGACATCATTTTGAAATTTTAATCCATGCTTTTATCTCATGTAGACTTGATTACTGTAATGCACTTTATGTTGGGCTCAGCCAGAAACTGCTGTCTCGTCTGCAATTAATTCAAAATGCTGCAGCCCGACTTTTAACAGGTACCAAAGAATTTGAGCACATCACTCCCATTTTAGCTTCTATGCATTGGCTACCGGTGCATTTTGGGGTTGATTTTAAAATTCTTTTATTTGTTTTTTAATGTCTTAATGGCCTCGCCCCACAGTATTTGTCCGACCTGCTTCAGCCATACATTCCCTCACACCCTCTAAGATCGGCAGATCAGTCTCTTTTAAGAGTCCCACAAACAAAGAGGAAATCTAGAGGTGATCGTGCTTTTGCAGTTGCTGCCCCAGACTATGGAACAGTCTGCCCCTGCACATTAGGCAGGCTGACTCTCTTGTAGCTTTTAAATCCTCTTTGAAAACATACTTTTTCTCCCTGGCTTTTAACTCAGTCTGAGATGTTGGCTTTTACTGTGTTATGTCTTTACTATGTTTTTATTGTTTTTTATCTTCATGTGTTTTATATGTTTTTGTATTTGTGGACAGCACTTTGGCCAACTGGGTTGATTTTAAAGTGCTCTATAAATAAAGTTGAGTTGAAAATGAGTAATGGAAAAACCATTGTTAGTGCATTCTGATATTTACAGTTGTGTTCAGAATTATTCTACCCCTACTGAAATTGAGTGTTTTGGCCAGTTTGGCATTGATTTTGATCATTTCAGTCATCTTGTTTACAATTAAATCAAAGAGGCACTTGTAAATCAGACAAATATAACATAACTTTTATAATGAAATATCTACAAATGTCTTTTCTGTGCTCACATCATTCAGTTTTATTCAACCCCCAAGTGACATAGCTGGACAGGGTTGTTGTACTAAGATTGAATAACAGCTTTTAAACGTGAAGCATAGCTTGACACAAGTGTCTTGCAGAGATCTACGTGTATCTTCGCCCATTCTTCATGGGCAAAAGCCTCCAGTTCAGTCACATTCTTAGGCTTGCGCGCTGCAACTGCTTTCTTTAAGTCCCACCAGAGGTTCTCAATCGGATTTAAGTCTGGTGACTGCGATGGCCACTCCAAAATGTTCCAGCCTTTAATCTGCAGCCATGCTCTAGTGGACTTGGCGGTATGCTTGGGATCATTGTCCTGTTGAAAGGTCCAACGTCTCCCAAGCCTCAGGTTTGTGACGGACTGCATCACATTTCCATCCACTATCTCCTGGTACTGAAGAGAACTCATGGTACCTTGCACACGCTGAAGCTTCCCTGTACCTGTAGAAGCAAAACAGCCCCAAAGCATGATTGACCCCGGCCATGCTTCACAGTAGGCAAGGTGTTCTTTTCTTCATAGGCCTTGTTCTTCCTCCTCCAAACATAGCGTTGATCCATGGGCCCAAACAGTTCTAATTTTGTTTCATCAGTCCATAGAACACTATCCCAAAACTTCTGTGGTTTATCCACATGTCTTTTGGCATAATGCAGTCGACTCTTCTTATTTTTTGGAGACAGCAAGGGGGTGCGCCTGGGAGTTCTGGCATGGAGGCCTTCATTACGCAGTGTGCGCCTTATTGTCTGAGCTGAAACTCCAGTACCCACATCTGACAAATCTTTTTTCAGTTCCTCAGCAGTCACACGGGGACTTTTCTCCACTTTGCTCTTCAGGTGGCGCACAGCAGTCGAAGTCAGCATCTTCTTTCTGCCACGACCAGGCAGCGTTTCAACAGTGCCCTTTGCCTTGAATTTGCGAATGATACTTCCTATGATGTCTATGGTTTGTTTAACATCTTTGCAATCATCTTATAGCCATTGCCTTTCCTGTGAAGAGAAATCACCTGTTCTCTTGTCTTCCTGGACCATTCTCTTGACTTCACCATGTTTGTAAAACACCAGTAAATGTCTAGAAGTAGCCGAGTATCACAGTCATTTTAAATCTGCCTAATTGGTGCTTATTATGCTTGATTGCTGCTCGTTGACATCCACAGGTGTTTTCCATACCTGATCGAAAACACTTGAATGAACCCCTGTTCTTAAGAGTGGTAGTCTTTAAGGGGTTGAATAATTGTGTCAATGAAGAAATCACAAAAAAACATTGAATATTTCATGCAACAGATTATTTCAAGTAAAGATAAGTTAATTTTACAAGTAAATTCTAATTTGGAGTTTTTGTGTTGAATTAATTCTTTTCAAACGAGTAAATCTACTTAATTTTTTAGCTCACACGTTGCCGTTTTTCATGGCGTTGTATAAACGTGTTTTTAACAGTTAGTGTTGGAAAAATTCCAAAAGAAGTACACCGACACCACGAATCCAATTGATGTTAATTTTAATTCCCTATTTGACATACTAAGTTTGATACCTATTTTTTTTTTTTTTTATTAAGAGCATATGGAGACGAAAAGCATCATAGAGAGAGAGAAGGAGAGAAGAACATCCGAATACCAGAATGGAACAAGTTCAAGTTCAAGTTCGTTTTATTTATATAGCGCTTTTCACAACAGACATTGTCTCAAAGCAGCTTTACAGTAAACCAACAAGTTTAAACTCAACAAAGTGAAAAGAAATTAATTACTAAGTGGTGTACATGTCCCTGATGAGCGAGCCTGGGGCGACTGTGGCAAGGAAAACTCCCTTTTGGAAGAAACCTTGAGAGGAACCGGACTCAAAAGGGAAACCCATCCTCATTTGGGTAACAACAGCAGTGTGATAAACTATGGTATAAACATATGATCTGGTAGTATGAACAGATAATATAGTATAAACAGATGATATAATAATATAAACATAAACAGAAAATATAGTATAAACAGATGATGACTGTGTTCGGTGTAGGTCCAGGGGTGCCGGAACATCTCCAGGTGAATCTGTTTGTTAGGTTGAGGGCTGGTGGCGAGCCTCCAGGCGTTGGATCTTCTCCTGATGAGTCTGGTTGTTGGGGTGAGGAGCTGCTGGGCAGGGCCTCCGGGAGCCTCGGGATGAGTATTGGTAGAAGAGTGGAGTTGGTGTCAAGGAGGCTATTCCAGAGTTTAGGGGCTAAATGTGAGAACGCTCTACCGCCTTTAGTGCTCTTTGCTATTCTAGGAACTACTAGAAGTCCAGAGTTTTGAGATCTTAAAGTGCGTGTGGGGTTGTACCGTGTTAGGAGGTTTGATAGATAACTTGGCGCTAATCCATTAAGGGCTTTATACGTCAATAGCATTATTTTGTAATCAATGCGAAATTTGACGGGTAGCCAATGTAGAGATGATAAAACTGGGGTTATATGGTCATATTTCTTTGTTCTAGTTAGAACTCTAGCTGCTGCATTTTGCACTAACTGTAACTTATTTATTAATGATACTGAACAACCGCCTAGTAATGCATTACAATAATCTAGTCTCGAGGTCATAAATGCATGGACGAGCTTCTCTGCATCAGATAACGATAACATGTTTCTAAGTTTTGAAATATTTCTGAGTTGAAAGAAGGCTGTTCTTATGGTATGACTGATGTGATTTTTTAAAGATAAGTCGCTGTCTAAGATAACTCCCAGGTTTCTTACTGTGGAACTAGCGGTTACCGTACATCCCTCTAAACTAAAATTTAAATGCTGGGTGTTCTGTGTGCTGTTCTTGTTGCCGATGAGCAAGATCTCCGTTTTATCTGGATTTAATAGAAGAAAGTTATGAGTCATCAAAACTTTTAAGTCTTTAACACAATCTGTTAACCTTGCCAAGTGTGATGCTTCTCCCGGTTTTGAGGAGATGTACATCTGGGTATCATCGACGTAGCAGTGGAAGCTAATTCCATGCTTTCTAATAATATTACCTATGGGAAGCATGTATAATGTGAAAAGTAGGGGTCCTAAGACAGAGCCTTGTGGAACCCCATATTTTACTTGCATTAAAGTAGATTGTTCTCCATTTAAGTCTACAAACTGGTAACGATCAGACAGATATGATTTAAGCCATTTTAATGCTGATCCCTGAATGCCTATGAGATTTTGTAAGCGATCTAGTAGGAGGTCATGATCAATAGTGTCGAATGCAGCACTAGGGTCTAATAAAACTAAGAGAGAGACGCAGCCTTGGTCTGAAGCTAAGAGAAGATCATTTGTGATCTTTACTAGTGCAGTTTCTGTGCTATGATGGGGCCTGAAACCTGAGTGAAACTCTTCAAAGATATTGTTGTCTTTCAGGAAACTACATAACTGGGCAGACACAATCTTTTCTAAAATCTTAGACATAAAAGGAAGGTTAGAGATTGGTCTGTAGTTTGATAGTTTGTTTTGATCTAAATTTGGTTTCTTGATGAGAGGCTTGATAACTGCTAACTTGAAGGGTTTAGGGACATGACCGAGGGATAGCGAGGAGTTAATGATATTAAGAATAGGCTCTCCGGCTGCATGTAATACGTCTTTTAGCAGTTTGGTTGGAATAGGATCTAACACACATGTTGTGGATTTGGTTTTATTTATAAGGCCGTACAGCTCTTCCTGTCCTATACTTGTAAAACACTGTAATTGTAACTGAGTAATTTCAGGTGAGACTGGAACACAGGATGCTGTCAGAGGTTGGGCGTCAGAAATTGTGTTTCTTATATTTTCAATTTTTTCAGTGAAGAAGTTCATAAAGTCTTCACTACTAAACTGAGATGGAATTCTCTTTACAGATAACTGATTTGTTGTTAGTGTAGCCACTGTGTTAAAAAGGAACCTGGGATTGTTCTGATTGTTTTCTATCAGTTTGCTCAGGTGCTGAACCCTCGCAGCCTTTAGTGCCTGTCTGTAACTGAGCATACTGTCTCTGTATGCAAGTCTGAAAACCTCTAGTTTAGTATTTCTCAATTTCCTCTCTATAATGCGGGTTTCTCTCTTGAGGGCACGAGTGTGGCTGTTATACCATGGTGCAGGTGTTTTCTCTCTAACCTTTTTTAACCTGATTGGGGCGACGGTGTCTAATGTGCTAGTGAGAGAGGTGCCTATCATGTTAGTTAATTCGTCTATATTGTTCGGATTTCGGGCTGTAGTTAGATAATTAGACAGATCGGGCAGGTTACTTATGAATCTGTCCTTGGTTGATGGAACAATAGTCCTACCGAGTCTATAACGTGGTGACACGCGACTAATCTGCTCTACTGGTAATGTGAACATGTCGAGATAATGGTCTGTAAAATCATCAGACTGAGGTATAATGTTCATATCACTGACGTCTAATCCGTGGGATATTATTAAATCTAATGTGTGATTAAGACGATGAGTTGGTCCGGAAATGTTTTGTTGAACCCCAAATGAATTTAGTAGGTCTATAAGCGATATTCCAAGGGCATCTCACCTGGTTCATCTACATGAATATTAAAATCTCCCACAAGCAGTAATTTGTCAAAACTGACCATGAGATCAGAGAGAAATTGGGCAAACTCCTAGAGGAACTGAACGTAAGGCCCTGGGGGTCTATAAACAGTGGCCAGAGCGAGAGTCAATACGTGTTTTTTAGTCCTGTCTAAGAGAACCGTGTTCAAAACAAGCACTTCAAATGATTTAAACGCAAATCCTAATTTCTGATTAGCGTTAAGGGCGGTGCTATAAATAGTGGCTACTCCACCTCCACGACCAGTCAGACGGGGCTCATGTTTATATAAATAACCTGCTGGAATTGACTCATTTAGACCAATGTATTCATTTGGTTTTATCCAGGTCTCTGTGAGACAGAGTGCATCAAGATTATTATCTGTGATTAACTCGGTGACTATGAGCGCTTTGGGTGCAAGTGATCTAATGTTAAGAAGCCCAAACTTTAAAGTGTGTTTGCTCGGCTGCCTTGTTACAGTTTTAACTGTAATAAGATTATTCCTTGGTCTTATAGTGTATTTATTTCTTGATTTAATTATACGGGGGATAGACACAGTTTCTATGCTATTTGTAACTGTAACTATATGATTGTCTGTGCGGCACATTACATCTACGGTAGTATTGTATTTGCTTACCAGTCAGAGGTCATGCAGCATCCTCGACATGTTGTCTGATAAAGCTGTTGCTCCGACTCGGCTCGGGTGCAGGCCATCTGGACGGAAGTACCTAGGACGCTCCCAGAAGAGATTCCAGTTGTTAATAAACAATAATTTTTGCTCTCGACACCATGATTGTAGCCATTCGTTCAAAGCAAATAATCTACTAAACTTCTCTGCTCCTCGCTTGTACGTGGAACACTGAAGTTACACACTCTGACCGATCGCAAAAACATACACACACTACTGCCCGCTAAACTCAAAAAGTCTCACAGTTAAAGAGTTATCTTAACCCAAACAAGGGGTGGTTACAGGGACGTAGTCACAATAACGGAAAAGAGAAGAGGAGAATAATAAAAGCAATGACTAAGCAAAATGTCACGGTGTCTCAGCTCACGGTAAACGCTGAGAACATCTCTGAAAGGAATGAGAACTAATAGAACTGAACAGACAAAGTTATTAGTGCATTTGATAAATCATACATTTAGTATCTACAAAAACATGGAGTCATGAAATCACATTTCATAATTTTTCTAACATTCCGCCCTCTAGATACTAAATGTATGTAATATGTACAAAAATGAATGTAATCAGAAAAAAATACAGAATATTTACATTTTCATTTCAATGTCATGTCAAGTTACATTCAGTTCATCTCATTCATGTGATCATTCCAGTTACACAGTTAACATGGTTAATGTTTTAACCATTCGTTCTCTCCTCTCCATCTCCATGGCGCGTCCCGCGTCCATCCACTCTCATCTCCGAGTGCCTTTTAATGTTAGGAGCTTATACGACGAGAAGCAAACCCAAGGCATTACAGTTTGGGAACCATCTCATCGCTGCTTCCTTGCCTAGGAACACAGTCTCCTTGGCACTCCGCATAGAGGGGATACACAGAAATTACAGATAAAGTTAGACACTAATACTATGCATATTTTTAGGTTCAATTTGGTATCAAATCAGCATTTTTATATTGTTTAATAAACAAACATTAACATGCCCATAGAAGCAGTTCATAGAATAATAGAATGGAAAAAAAAGCATCAGCAGTTCTTCCTTGCAGAGCTTTAAGAACACAGCAAATCCGGCGGCACCAACCCAACACCACCCAGACCGCACGCGACCCGGGCAGCGCCGCAGCGACACAGCCAGATTCACAGCGTGTAGAAAATTGCAAGCAGGTCTTCATTGCAGTAGCATAGAATGAAAAAGATCCGCAAGCGAGTTCTTCATTGCGGTGCACACAGAGAACTCGTTTCATTACTGCAGCAATCCTGTTTATTAAACAATTCACCTAAGTCTAATTAATTAATTCATTTTATTTAAAAAAAACTATTATTAACTATGTTTTTTTTTGTTTGTTTTTTGTTTTTTTGTTTGTTTTGTTTTTCATGAATATTTGTTGATAAGTGTTAATTTATCTTCTAGTAATTTCTAATGATTTTTTTCCTAAATACTAATAATGAAAAAATGATTGAGGAGCTAATAATTATTCTAATGACTAAAAGCTAATAACACTTCAAAAGCTAATAATTATATTCAATGTATGTAGATTTATATAAAAAAATAAAAAGTTGGTAAAAGGTTGAATAATGTAGATTGAAAAATAAAAAGTTGGTAAAAGGTTGGTTCTTCATTCTGTACATCAAAAATAGCATCAATAAGCAGCTCTTCTTTTCAGATTTTCACTGCTTATGTCATTCATTGTTCACTCAAATAAAGAAACCTGTCAATTTTCGGTTTCCTCGTTTTCACTCAGATTATCGTCGTGAATTTCATCATCATCCTCATCATGTATACTTTGATACATGGTTTTGGTGATGGTAACATCTATCAAACGCATCAGCAAACCCCTCATGCATGGAATGCAGGAGCATCCCACCACAATCAGAATCGCTGATGCACCAGTCAGTGACACCATCCAAGACTGGGCAAAATTACTCCATTTGCCAAACATAGAATCAAACCATTGAGTGAACATATTGTCAATTCCGGGATTTTCTGCCAGTTCCTCAGAAAGGGCAGTTAGACCTTCTAAGGCCCTAGTGATGCTTCCGTCCGGTGAGGTGTTGTTCGGTACGAATACACAACAAAATGAACCAAACATTTTGCACACTCCACCCTCCCGAGCCAAAAGCATATCCAAAGCCAAACGGGTTTGCCATGCCATCAGTGTCGTTGGACCCAGCTGCTCTGATATCCCTTTAATTGCTTCTCTGGTATAATTGATAAGCCGCTGTTGGTTAAAATACAAATAGTTTATCCAATCAACGTTCTTATTTATGGTTACCCACCAAAAAATAAATGATTCAAAACCCGCAGCTATCTGATTTCTTGCTTTAAATTGATCTGGGACACCTCTGGGAACCCCAATCCGGTCGATATAAACATGTTGATCAAATGAACCCAAAGGAATGCTCCTTTTATGGATCCTGAAAAATTTTGGATGGTTACTTAATTTGTGTGATAACTGCCCAAGCTCTCCAGCTGGGAATATATGGAAAGGCATCAAAAGTTGGACCAAAGCACAACTTCCATACCACTGAGGAGGCAGCCTCGGCCTCAACTTCCGGTCGCCGCACAGCCATCACAGGTCAGCTCTGGAACTGGACTAAATATTGTAGTGGTTACATTTATCGTCTGATAACACCAAGTTCCTTTAAGTTTAAGCCTATTCTACCTTCATACAGCAACCAAGCGTAGTTTCCAAAGTAAGCTGTTGATAAAGGTGGGAAATCAATTTTGATAATTGTTTTCTGAAATTTTGATTTCACTTCTATGAAGAAATGTCCAATTGGAATAGTTCCAGCTACATAAGCTCCTATTGAATAAATTCTCTGATCTGTGGGTAATTCTCACTGTGGATTTAAATCATTTGAACACATTAATCATTTTAACATTTGAAGTCTACACTGATTAATTTCGGTTGTGTTTTATAACTCACTTATTACAGATATTAGATTTTGGGTTTTGTTTGTTGTTACCTTTCCCTTGGTTCCCTGTGTAGGTACTGTATATACTGTGATTGTAATCAGTACCACCAGAGTCAAAGTTACCACTCCAACGTCCACTCCGTCGGCCATCTCTCTGATCATGGTCGAACTAGGCGTTGATCTGCTCGCTCAGATTTATCAGTTATTTAGTGACATATTTGCTACAGCGACTCAACTTTCAAATGGTCGCCAAACATAGGATATATAAGCTTTAACATGTTCAATTCTTTTTAGATTCTATTCTGCGCTCAAATTTACCTTTTTTTTTTTGTGAGGAAGATGAACCCAGGAAGGCCTTGGCGTCATGAGTAGCGCTTGATATGCTCCTTCCCGCTGAGGTTCACTCAATTTTTTTCTCTTAATCACCCTGATCAGCACCGGTCTCCTGGTTTCAGGTTCAGCAATGGGTCTCAGTCAGGTGTTCCTGGGAAGAGTTTAGCAGAAAATACCTCTCGTACAATTAGCAATATGGTCATATAATCAGCATTTCCACTCTTTCATCAGTAAAGGGTTTTCATTTAGGTTTAAATTCATCATTT